>JAODTR010033221.1:8197-45070 GCA_025399935.1 Amblyopsis rosae | reverse complement strand
TTATCTTCATTGAAGAAAACTGTGCTTTTCTTTCAAAAATTAGGAAATTTCTAAGTGACCCCAAACTTTTGAACGGTTGTGTGTGTGTGTGTGTATATATATATACACACACACACACACACACACACATTTATACTACATTTAATACATGGGATTTAAGGTAATTATCACAAATGGGCCACAGCAAGTTAGCTAAGTGATGGACTAAATGTACTAATACAGTAAGTAATATACCAGTCTTGTAGCTCCTGGCTGCAGGTTTAATAAAACAAAGAACCATAACTCCTCAAGGAGTGCTGAACTGAAAACGATACTTTCCTGTACTTATGAAAAATAACTATTATGGGGCCATGAAGGGCTCTTCAAATAGACAGACTGCAGTTAAATTACTACAGGTTGTATTCGTTTGCCAAGTATGGAAAACTAAGTCATATGTCTACAGGACAATGTAATACAATAATGGCTGTCGTAACCTTACTTAAGTGACATTAAAATGTCCTGTTAGATAGAAAAGTTGCCCCCTCCTTCCAAAAATCTAATGCAGAAGTGGACAGCACTGTTAAATTATATTCTCCCTGGTATTATTGTCGCAGAGCTGCTACTCTACTGTGCACTGGTCTCATCCTTATCAAAAGAAAAACCAAATCACTCACTGAGGAGGTTCCTTGACTCACACCTGTTGCAATGAAACCACAATGGGGTTGTTGAAATGTGTGTTAGGAAACAAAACACTAGAACCTTGTTCTAGTCAGCGATGACAATTTGCAATGCTCCCTTCTCTTTGTGGAAGGGAGGTCAGTGATTAATGGACGCAAGGTGTTGGTCAAGATGCTGGAGGTTGTCTCTTCCTTGTTCAACAGATTAAATGAAATTGATGTGTACAGTAACATGGAATAACTAACTAACCTTTTTAATTATGATTTATATGTCAAATTAGTTTCAACATTGATTTTTGCACCAATATCTTTTTACATCTGTAAATGTTACCATAGACAAAAATCTTATCAAAAGTTTTCATGCTGCTGTAATGTTTGATTGGCTGGAAAGGGATTGCGAGCTGAATAGTTGCATATTAATACTTATATTGGGCATAACAAGGCCTTCTCTTACAAACATTGTGATTGGCGCTTGACTCTTGGTATTACTGGAAAAGCATTTGTCTAGAAACAATTGAATTAATTAATTTAAGGCATGTTTTGTTTGTTTGGAAAGGAGCAGGTATTTCAGGTTGTGTGCACAGAACTCTTCCAAAATCTTCCCAACAGCTGCTCTCTGCCTGTACTGACTTCAGGTAGAAGAGCCTTGTGTCTTTGAAATGACTCCATTGGCCCGCAGGGAAAAGTAAAAAGTATCTTTGGCACTTACCACTTATTTTCGGATTTCTGGCGCAACAGGGAGGCTCTCAAGGTTTAGTCAAACACATTAAAAGGCTTTGGTTATGACGCATTTGAGAATTTTCTGTAAATTTGTTTTGACAAATTTGTGTTGTCTGCTCTGGAGTTTGGCCCCAATGTTGGTTAAAGTATTGGCAAATAAGTCTGCATAATTTAATAATGGGCTATTTTGAAGCAATGTAATGTATATCTAACGATCCTAGGGTCCTGAATGATAAACAGCACGAACAATCCCTCTCTCCTGTCTTTTCCATTAAAGAAAAGAAGAAAAAAAAAGAAGGCATTTCTAACCATTTGCGAGATTAAAGAAGACATGCTATGCTAGAGTGTATCATGTTGCTAATGCTACATATATCTAACTTGTTTCCAGCCTTTTGGGGGAGATGGTTGGTGCGACACCATCAACAACCGGGCCTTCTGCCAGTATGACGGAGGAGACTGCTGTCCTTCAACACTTTCCACTAGAAAGGTATACAAACACATGTATGTATGTATGTTTGCTCATGGTGCCAAGAAGATTGGATCACTTTTTGTTTTTGTGAGTTTGACAACCAGTCTTGGGCCAGCTGGTACAAAGGAGGAGATAGTTTCTATGCAATCAAAAGGTGGAGGCCTCAGAGCTGGGGCTGGCCTCAAGCCCGGGCCCTTCCTGTTTACAGTTGTAGAAGCCCGTCTTTTCTGGCGCGTGGCCCCCATCGCCATGCAGGAGACTTTTGCTAAGCAAACAAACCTCGCCACTTTCCCTCCTCCCCTGTTAACAGTGCCCATTTCACCTCCCTAGGCTCTTCTAAAAACAACAGCGGAGTCTTGTGCCCTCCAGCCTTCCCTCTCAAATTGTAAATAAACAGGTTTTCATCGCCGCCATCATTATGGACTCGCTCACTTCTGATATTATGCTCTTTCTCCAATGTGGGGCCAACTAGGGCTAGCTGGGGCCGAGGCCAATTATAGACATTTGTATAAGTAAGTTATAAGAATATCTCGTAATTTGCCCTTCAGGACTCAAGATAAATGCAACAGACCAGAGTAACAAGCTAGCTCATGCGCTACTGTAGCTTTAAAGGTATAGTTAATTCTGGAGAAAGCTTGTTGACATTTGAACTTCATCAAAACTAAAACACCTCTCCCTTCAATGCCGTAGGGTGCTCCTTCAGAAGCTCCGCCCCACACGTTGGAGAAGACATTTTGAATTCCTTAGAAATTTTCGTGTGCAGTCTGCACCATTTTGGTTGTGTTCCTATTCATGGCGTCAGGGCTGTGTAGATGTGTCGGTTACTTTTTCAGCACAGATGGAGAACGGTAAAGCTTGCAGGCTGCAAGGAGATATTTGGTGAATTTGACAAAAAAGTGTATTAGCTTACTATACCTTTAAAGACATAAAACACTTGAAATGCCCCAAATCACAAGTGTTGGGAAATTAAACGGTAGCAGCAGCACAACTGAACATGTCTTAGTTGACCTAGCAGTGGAAACCAGGCCACTTTCACCTTATTACCCTGCTTCTAAAATAAACAGTTTCTTTCCTACACTTCCATGAGAACTTTTCTCCTATCCGGACTCTAGGAGACTTCCTCTACTTCCTCGTATACCCTATTTGGCGGCCGTAAAGGCACATATTCATGACACCCATACACGGGGGCTACCTATTCATTTCAGCGACCTACGATCTGGCTTCCCCGAGAGGCCCCTCATGTCTGTAGCACGCTATGACTCAATGGGCGGTCTAGCATCGACCTCTTTCCTAAATGGAGAGTTAACAGCAGCCTGGCAGCTCATTTATTATGACGGCCGCCCCAGACCGGCTCTGCGAACACAGATCTTATTTTACAGCGGGAAGGGGGAAGGCGGTCTGAGGGGTGGTGTGTGTGTGTGTGTGTGTGGAGGGGGGGGTAGCAGGTGTCTGTCCGACTGTGTTTCAAAACACCACCTCGACTCACCAAGTCGTTCTGAGGAAATAGGCTAAAACCACTGTGACACTGTGGAGGCTGCAGCTGAGTGTGTGTGTGTGTGTGTGATTACTGGGCATTCTCTGGTCTATTACGCTGGATAGAACACACCCAACTAGGTACATGCAATAACATTTTAACACTGTCACACAGTGGGAATACTGTTGTTTTTATATGTTATTAAAAAAACTTTATATATATAAAAAAATACCAAAACCCTTCAAAGCTGCTAAACCAGTATAAAACATATGGAGAGACAGTATCAATATGTTTCCAAACTAGGAGATTGTTGGAATGGCCCAATTATAATTTTACAAACAATTTGGTGGTACTAAAATGTGTCTTGTGTCCGGAATATACCCTTTGTGGTTAAAAACTGCATTACAACACCGTTGCAGCTTTGGTTTGAAATCCCAAGAGCACAAACATGGCCGTCCCTTAGTGCTGCTTGGCTGCACTCCACCATACAGTGTAGCAACAGTAAAGTGGAGCACAATGTCTGTGTTCCTAGGTTATAACACAATCGATGAGTGTACCTTTAATTACCCAGCCAATTCACCTTCAACAGAAGAACATTGTGTAGGTAGGCAAGACCTATATTATTAGAATTATTATTATACATATTATAATACTACCAAAATTATTATTATTATTATTATTAGTTGTTTATTTGATTCTCTGCTGTGTCTCTGTGTGCCTCCAACTCTGTCTTGTCTCTCTCTCTCCGACTCTACTCCTGAAGCCAATGTTTACATTTCATGCAACAGACCGATTCGCAGGGGCACCCGAGTTTATTTTGCAACCTGCTGTGATGGCCTGCTTCCTAGACAAGAACTGGCAGCCTCACGTTGAATCTTAACATGTGTTCATCCGCTCACGTCCGCGGCGGTGCGTTATTACCCCCCCCCCCCCCCCCACACACACACACACACAAGACCCTCAAGGTTTCCCGCCGCTCAAAGTCCACGCTGAACCGTTTGACATCGTGAGCTTTATTGGCCTCATGGGGCGCGTTAAGAGATACCTTTGAAAACCGTCAGCAAATACATAACGGTGCTGGGGCCACGCTCGAGTTAGCACACGGTACTTAGCCTTTGGGTACACAAACAAGACAGTGAGGGCTGCCGTTGCTCACTTGCAGTTAGGCCGGTGGAAGAGAATATAGTTTTTTATTGTTCCATTTTCCCACCAGTTCTGTGCTCTATGTCAGCCCTAAGGGGAAGAGACCCCTTTGGGAAACCTCCTCCAACTATTTGCATTCTTCAGGGGCGATATAATGCGGGCAAACAATACATACAAATAATATTTATGTCTGGATTTCCCCCTTGTGGTTGGAAACGTGCGTTACAAAAAAACATATTTGGTTTGAGACTTGAGAGCTCATGCCCGCTCACCCCAGTGGCAAACAAAGGCCACAAACTAGAGGCAGAAAGTTTTTGGGCCACTGTGACACGATCAAGGAGTCTACCATTCATGTTATTTAATTTTATTTTAACATTGAGGCAACTGTTAAAATAGAAGATCAAACGGCACTCTGTGTGAACACCGGGTGGGGCGATCATTTCACCGCACTAGCTTTGGCAGACCGAGTCTCCATGAAACACCAGTTTGCTTCTGTCCTTCCAGGTCATCCAGTTCGGGGCCGACTGCGACCAGGACGAGTGCTCCTGCCGCGACCCCGACGCAGAGGAGAACAGGGGCAAAGCTGAGGCGGGCGACCGAGGTGTCGGAGGAAAATAAGCAGCGCGAGGAGGTTGAGTTCTACGGAGTCAAACCACTACAACTCGACTATGCAGACTGAACAAACACAGATGACTGTTCTCCTTTTAGCAACGCCAAGCAGGTCGCCTTTACGTAAAAGATGGCTAAGAACACACAACATCTACTTTCGAGTGAAAGTATTTGGATCAAAATATGTGTAGTCTCTTTGGTTCATGCTAAATTAAGCCAAATGTTATTCAACTCTGGATGTGATAGACTAATTTTCTATTTCTGTTAATGTCTCCATTGCTGAATTAGCACGAGGGGGAACGTCTATTTTTAACCTAAAATGGCACAGAGACAATCTTTTATTGCTGGCTAAGCGTAGGGGAAACAATGTGGTCTGCAGGTCAACTAGCATTAAAATCTGTTTATGATCCTTTTCTGTTATCACAACTCAGTCAAACTACTAACGCAAATGGAATCCTTGAGTTTTCTGTAATTGACAAATCCTAAGCCCTAAACTTAGTTACTGTTGGACAAAACAGCAGAGTAGGCTATAACAGGAAAAAGACAGTTGATGGAGTTTCTGTCGGATTCCAGCCTTGCTGTTATTGAATGGCAGGACGAATATGGCGGGGCTTGGGATCGGTCAATTGACTAATCGTGTCAGGTAAAATGAAGTTATCAAGGCTTACTGTAATCTACAAACTGCTTCAGTACCAGAACTCTACTTGCAAGGGCTACTGCATACTGATTAAATGCTACTAGCATTTCATATAGCACGAGGCCATTGTTTTCAAATCATAAATTACCCACATGCATCAGTGCCACTGTGATGCTGTGTAAGTGACAATGAATGAATGGTGTACATTGATGTATTGAACCAAATAGTTGATGTAGTGGCTATGAAATCCCAAATAGTGTTTTACACTGCATGTTAAAAAATCACAAGGGACACCTAATTTTAAGTTTTCTATCCACCTTATTGCTGATCGAAGATATTTCCCATGATTCACAGCACATTAATAACGGCTCCTGTTCGTTGTTTCCGGTTAGCTACTATTAGCCTATATTAGCAGTGGTACATTACACATCGATGTCACAGTTTTTTATATTAGTACTACCAGGTAGTTTGCATTTGTTAATTAGCCAACCATGGCACAGAATAAATCTAAGATCATCGTTCCTCTCTGAGCATCGAGTGGCAGTGGAACAATGTAAAGGTTTCCATGGCAGGGAACATACAGTAGGTCGCTCAGGAAAAAGGTGGATACCTCTGCAAAATGATGCTGTTAGAGCAAGATAGCCAAGTACTTAATGTGTTCTGCGCTTGATTGATATTTAACACACACCTAATGGAAAACATTGCTGAACAATGTAGCTAATAGAAATTTAAAAGTTTACATAACATAACTACTAACATATAGACTAATATATTTGAACGATTTCTAACATATCTACACGTGTACTAGATTATTAGTCACAGCAGGACATTAACTATATAACATTTTACCAATAGATTATTACATTCCTTTATGCATATACATACACACTGAATTTATTTTGGGTTTCTCAAATGTACTGTATTTTACTACATAAAAGGGTGGATAAAACATATTTGAAGTTATTAAATCAAATCATATTTAACAGCAGAAAAACTCCAAATATATATTAATCACACATTGATTTTATTTGGGCTGTTTGGATTTACCAAAATGAATTTGCATTAATACAGAACTTTGTGAGATTGAGTTTAACTAGATAGAGCTCATGATCTGACCCATTAAAATATTTGAAATATGTTCTGTAAATTATTATACTGTACTTTATACTCTATATGAAATAAATTACTTTATATAGATCCTTATTTGTATTACGTATTAGTTTCTTTGCTATGTACTGTATCTTGTGATTCAGACATTATTTGCATTTTGGCTGATGACTTAGAACTGATACTAGTACATTTCTAATTAAAATGACAGTTGCATTCAGACAAGCAATATGAATAATTTACGGTGGCCTTTTCTTTATAAAAAATGATAAGTCTTAATATATCTGAATCTCCATCGAAGTGAATACACATATAATGTAATCAGCACTGCTCAAAAAAATATTCTGAATTCATGGGACCTCACGGCATGGGGCTTTTTATTTACCATTTGGGCTCATGATAGTCCTATACACAAACCATAACATGTTCTCAATAAGTTGTGCATAAGTGATTGTGTTTGTTGCCTCTACACTAACCTTAAAAATGAGTACCGGTTGAAGTAAATTGCAAAATACTGACAAGCTCTGAAGAAACAACAGAAACCTTAAAGACATGATGGATAACTTATCTGAAAACCGCTTCTACTATACCTGTGAAGGAAGGTGCACGTCAGTCTATGCCTTATAGCCCATCCACGTCTCCCAAGCTTCATGGCTTTAGTTAGGTTGACAGCTGGTGCATCAACTCCACATCAAACAATAGTACATTTCAAGAGCCTGCATTTAACAAATACATTTCCCTAGAGCATATTCCCATTTTCACATCTGCATACAATTTTTTATTATATTATTATTATTATTAACCTCTTAATTAAAATGGCATTAAAACATACTGGAATCACTTCCCTCCCCCTCCCCCGTTTTCACACCTGTTCCCTTTGCGGGTTATTGTTGTTGTGTACATTGGTTTATTAAAGCTCCTGTTAGGTATTCCCCTAATCAATACCATCAATATAGTTATAACGTTAATGCAGGGACAAGGACAGTAAACATGGGTCTGTTGCATGGTTGATTTTCTTTGTTTAAATTATGCTGTCTATCTGTCTTGTCTCTTAAAATCATTAAATATCTAATAAAAAGAAAGTTATCAATGTCATTAATAACATTTTCAAATTATGAATATTTTATTTAGGACCCAAAATCAGGAATGATTTTAATCAAGTTCAGATGTTATCGACCATAGCATTACAGTACAATGACTACCATATGTACACACACGCGTGCGCGCACACACACACACACACACACAGTATACTTTGTATATGATAAAAACATTGCAATAGTACATATATTTACAGATGATATCACTTTACTGTGCTATAATCTGATGCATTCATTGTATTAAATAATTTGCTGTCTATACAAATATCTACAAGCTTTTAGTATTCACATGAGACTTGAATTTTAGATCAATAACATGGCCACTGCACATAAAATATAATATACCAACAGACCTCAAATAAAAGGAAACTTTACTGTAAATCAGTATACTACTCATTATTATAATCATATCAGTCATTGTAAAAAGGTAAATTTCATCGTAAAATGGTTGAAAACCACACAGAAGCAATAGTAAATGTAAAAGTGTAACTTCACCCCCAGCTCTGAGCCAGACTCCACCCACTGCACAATATGCTGGAGCTGAGGGGGGCAGGGATGATCTGACAGGGAGATTAACATTAACAATGTTAACATTTACATTTCATGACATACAAGTGCTCCAACCATACAGTCAGCAAGAGTTTACAACAGATGGCATGTAGAGACATTTGCAACATTTGCAACTGCAGAGTTGCATAAAAATTTGATTTTTGTCAGTATTAACACCAGCATCGATGTCTCATCCCCGTTCAGTACCTGTTAGAACATTTTACACTAAGTGGGCATTAACAACAATATACCAAACTAGTAAATGCATTTATAGCATCGTAATTTTTAGTATGTACTATATAAATACTATGTAAATATGCTGTGGAACAAGCACAGGAAATACAAAAATACAAATCTGCATGAAGGATATTACAAACTTGTAGCTAACAATGAATTCTTATTTTGTAAATACAAGGTGTGTTGTTCCAGGTGTAACTAATATGTTTTGTAATTAAACTAGTTTTGATGTCAAACTGTTGTCATTCATTTAATGATGTATAACCTTGTTACATGTAGCATGTTCATATACTGTATCAAGACAATACAAAACAACCCTTGTTGGGAACACGACAAACCAAATGTTACTGCAATCTTAATAAATGTATTTAATCATATTTGGTGTAAAGGTTATATTTTAAAATTATATCAATGTTAAGAGCATTCATTGTACATTTAATAAATAATATACTGTATATTTAAGCAGCATAGTGTAAGTTCTGTTCAATTCAGTGGTCGTGTGTATTCCTTATTTCATCAAGGTTTAATGAGTTTCAATACTTCAAATACTGACGAGAGACATCATCTTCCTTTGTCTTCTTAACATTGGAAAGTTTCATTAAAATGTACTTTTAAATTATAATTTTACGTTAATCGGTGAATGCGCACGGCTGCAGGAAAACCAAAATATCAGTGGAATATTAATTCATTAACCATCTAAACAGCTTAATATTATAAGAATATGATGATTTTCGGGAATAAGGGCAAAACTGGAATATTATGTGCATGTTAATGTACTGATTCAAATTCACCCATTAAGTCAAATATGATTAATCCAAAAATTTTTGATTGCAGTTAAACCTTGAAAGTTAAACCTTGAAAGATTAAACATTTTTAATCATTGTATGACATCATAACTACCAAAGTGAAATTACTAACATGTTAATTATACAAAGGCTGGAACAATACTTAATGTTTCATTACTAATTACAAGTGTGGAATAACCTCTGTCAAGTTAATTTGTAAATATATGTGCTTGTTTTATTTGTTTAATAACCAATTACTGTATATGAAAGCGTTTGTACATATAGCAATTACATAGTAGTTACTATTAATTACTATTATAAATGCATTTATATTTTGTTACATTATAATTAATGCCCACTCAATGTGAGTGTTACCCTATTTAGTTTACAGCTCAAACATTTTTCAGATGCAGTTACTCTATATTTAGTCGTCATTTGCCTTTACAAAGCACACAAAATAAATAATTAATTAGTTATTTTTAGTATGTTGGTAAACGTTTAAAATTATTACATTAAATACTGTCACATAGTTGAACCATTTTAGCTTAATATTGAAAGGTTTAAAAAGCTGGACTATTCACAAGTCCATTGGGATGTCCTAAGAAGCAAGTCTAAAATATAAATGCACATTACTACATTCAGAAAAGTAGGATATATTGTTAGAAATCCACTATTAGACTTCATAGTTCATGCTCAATATTTTATGGGGACGTAAAATTGACCTCATTCAACAACAATGGCAATACATGTTTGTGTCAAATTGCCAATGTATTTTTATAATAAATAAAAAAAATTATAATAATGCAAGCATTTGAAGCTACAGTAAATACTGTATGCCATAACCCACCTTGTGTCTTTACTGATGGTGTAGAAGTAGCTTTTTTTTTGTCATCTGCCAACTTTAAACTTGACCAGGTAGAAATTAATTTGGCCATTCACTGACATGACATGGAAAGGTCAAATATATAGTCAAACACAGGTGGAAAAGGAAAGATGTTTGGGTGATTCCTACTCTGTTAGTTTTAGTGAGGACCATTGTTTCAGAGTTCCTTAGGCTCACCGTAGTCATTGTACATGACAGTAAGCATCTGTTCCTCGCAGGCCTTGCGTATGTCCTGGCCCAGGTCTACCCAGTTCAGCCCAAAGGCCTTTGTGTCGGTGTAGCGGCACGACAAAAACTTAAGGGACATCCGCCGGAGGCCAATCTTAGGCTCCTGTAGGAGACCCTTGCACCAGCCAGAAAGTTCATCTAACTGGGAAAGGATTAGACCGGCCTTCCTGTTAGGGGAACAGAGATGACAGATTAAGAGTGTCTGTGTGCATGGATTTCACATTTGTACATCATGGACCTTCTGCGAAGCCTCCCAACTTCGGAGGTGCACCTTTAGCGGGTGATGCTCTTGACCTAACTAACTTATCCTATTGTATTTTCATTCAATAAAGGAACATTGCTGGCATAAACAAAGACATGCCAGTGACCACCTAAAAAACAGGTCCACTGTGCGGTTACCTAGCGACAGACAATAACCTGTAATACACGTCTCTGGGTGAACATATTCACTGTGGTGCAGCTTTTACAAGTTTTGAGATTAAAGGCGTAAAGAATCATTCTCCTGTCCAACTTCAGATAGACTCTTCTGTCCATGTGTATGCAACTTAAACATGTGCCACCTGAAATATACAGCAGCAGCACAAACCTTTTGCATCAGCATGAAGACACATTCTGAAAAAAGTTAACAAGCGTTATTTCTTTGGCGGGTAAGTTCTGGTCCTGTGTGGTGAAACGGATGCTAATTGATGGCTGTAACACAGATATAGCCTCACCAGTTTGTCCATCGGCCAAACTGGGCCAGCTGAAAAAGAATTTGCATTGGTAACATGACACAGACAGGTCACATGAATAGTATATGTAGTGGCAGAAATACAGGTTTCATTTTCATTAATTTCACAGACAGTCACACCAGTAGCCAAACCAAAACCTCCTCTATGCCTGTCACTCACTCCGTGTTCTGCCAAGTCTGCTTGGCAGACGAGACATATCACAGCCAAGGTACAGATGACATGATGATATTTAACAGTAATCAGAGAGTAAATTCTAAGGTCTCAAATGAATGGCTGTGGCATGTCTGTGAAGTCATTTGTCCCTGCTCCAATTAAGGCTCTTAATGCGTTTATATAATACTCTGGGCAAAGGGCTGTGGAATATGCTGTTGTATACACTGTGGTATGTGTGTGTATTTATATGTTTAATAATGATGAATGGCATGTGTAAACTGATACATTTAACGTATTGGGTACTGACTGGTATAAATTATAGTTATTTTTTTAGTTTTTTTATACAAACTGCAGCAGAGTCCAAGAATATTTTCCCCCTTGGGGACAATAGTTTGAGAAAAGGATAAGAAAAGATGGAATTCTACATGTATTGTTTAATAATTTTGGCACTATTCTGACAAGTGTGTCACAACTCATAATTCAAGAGAGATCATCAAACAGACTTGGAACACATTTCTAACTTTAAGCACATCTTAAATTGACTAGATTTCTTGGCATCACCTGGGAGCTCATAATAATATGAATATATACTAATAGCCTAATTCAACATAATAAATAAAAATAAATAAACAGAGACTTTTCAAAACCCATTTGAATATGTACATGTTTACAGTTTCACCACTGTTTTAACGCTTGGTTGCTAGGCCACAGCCGTATGTTGTCACCGAGTTCTCAAGCCATGGCCGGATATGACATCACACCGACCAGATGAATACTGTGTGTTGAAACAGCTTCTCGGTTTTCATTGTCGGTCCGGACCGTTTATGCAAGTGTAAATACCAAAATTGCAATTGCTAAACTATAAAAGGTCCGGACCGGCAATGAAAACCGAGAAGCTGTTTCAACACATGATCTTATAATCACAATATTACTTATGTGCCATCGTTCACATTTCATGTTCAATAGCCTAAAGAAAACCCACATTTTACATATAGTTGGTTGTTTTTGGCCTGAGGAGGACACATCCTCTTTGTATCCGCTCCGTCAGTAGGACGTACAGGCCTGGATGTTGTCCATGTGATAGTTATTTTTGGATCCAAACTGTATTTTGAATTGTCATATGCACACGGGGATATTCAGCAGGGTAATATTCTTTATGCATATGCCTGTCTGGTTCATCTAAATAACTTTAATACTCATATATAACCTGCCTTGAAAACAGTTTAAAAAATAAAAATAAATAAAAACTGAAAATAATGGAATTTTAATGATGTCTTCTTGGCCATTCTGCATTCAGACGAACAGTAGTGCTGCCATATTGTCATTCATACACTTTTTCTAATGCCTGTACATTATGTTCAAAATATCTTACCATCGGTTTCAGTGGTTTGAAGAAATTTTGATATTTATTTGCTTAAAACAAAAATAATATTGTGGTTTGTAATGCTTTAATATTAGGAATGGAGGACAGGCATAGAGAGGAATGTTTGACAAGCTCCAAATAGCAACAGTTGTCACCATAAATCCTTGTGCGCATTCTGGACAGTATAGGAGTGGAAAATAGTTTCCACGGTATTGAGGAGACCTCAAATCCCTCGGCCATCAGCACTGTGTGACGGGCGATAAGAGGGGCTGACATGCTTACAACATTAACAGTCAAATTCTTCTTACCAATAAAGGTTATGAACCTGTAATCAAACACTTTTGGCATTATTACTCTCAACATATTCACGTAGCAAATGTAAAGGTTATAGAGCACCTACATGTCTGAAAACATTAGCTGTAAAAAGATTTGTTACATTTTGCCAAATAATTAGTGAAGCCTAAAATGACTGTGGTGCTCTCAGATTTCCTGGCTCAATATGGATTAATGTCATGATGTTATGGCTGTTTTGGGCATTTATGCAGACATTCATGCAGGATTTTTGTACAGATAGACACAGTCTTCAATGACGTTATAATAAGGCCAGTCTATTTAAAGGTAAAGGTGCTTTTATTGTCACATACATGTAGCGAAATTCATCCTCTGCATTTTAACCCATTTGTCAATGGAGCAGTGTTAAACTGATTTTGTAAGTGAAATATCTGTCAGGTATGTTCAAAACTATTCTGACTGCCTAACTGATACAAACCTGTGTTTACTGATGCTAACCCATCGGGCCTGTGCACGTGCCACTGTCTGGTTCTGGCAGTTCTGCTTCCACAGGAATTGACGGTGCATTCAGTCATGCAAATGGAGATGAACAAATGGATCTCTAAGTGCTTTGGAGAGGCCTCACACAACTTTAAGTATAGTGACTCATGATACACTTAAAACGTGATGATTTAAAAGAGATTTGACATGGCAGCTCGGGTAATATTTGACCGATCTAAAGCCCTGCCCCCTTTCACCTGTCCAACCTAGTTACTGTAACTAGGTTGGACAAAACAGCATATTAGGCTATATAACAGGACAGACAGACATTCCTTCAAACAATTGAATGGGTTTCTGCCAGATTCCAAAAATGATCAACTGTTATTGGAGGACAGGTGGAAAGGGGCTTGGGAGCAGTCAATTACCAATATCTTATACACTCAATTTTCAAGGATCCACAAATGTCCACCCTCACTGGTCTGTGTAACACGTACTGTATCAGTAAACATAACCATAAACAAACATTTGGAAGATCAGCCATAGTCAACCAAACATTATCAACACCATATGGAATGGTAGGCTATGGTTTGCAGGCAACTCTAGGGCTGATTCATAGTCTACGCAAGCTACGCGGATGCGAACGCATCGAGCTACGCAAGGAGGGTTAGATGCGAACTTGCGTACAACCCCAATCTCTGTGTGATTGGGGTTGTATGCAACTTGACAGAAAACAGAAAACACAGTCGTAGCTAAATGCTACCCCCAACTGTAAACAATCAACACATAGCACGTCTGGAGTGTGCTTTGTGCACACATCCATCCATCCATCCATCCATCTTTCATCCGCTTATCCGGAGTCGGGTCGCGGGGGCAGCAGCTCCAGCAGGGGACCCCAAACGCCCCTTTCCCTAGCCACATTAGCAAGCTCTTACTGGGGGATCCCGAGGCGTTCCCAGGCCAGTGTGGAGGGAGTGGAGTGTCCTGGGTCTTCCCAGAGGCCTCCTCCCAGCTAGATGTGCCTGGAACACCTCTGGGAGAAAACCCATTTTGGGCCACTTGTACCCGTGATCTAGTTAATTCGGTCATGACCCACCCTTCATGACCATAGGTGAGGGTAGGAGGGTAGGGCAGCCCTGGCGAAGACCAACCCCCACCTGAAATGAGTCTGATTTACTGCCGAGAATCCGTACACAGCTCTCGCTTTGGACATACAGGGATTGGACACACACTGATGAGAAAAACAGCTTTGAATTGTTCAGATCATTGCCCCATTTGCATTAATATAGCTTTATTCACCAGTCCATTAGAAACTTTAGTCAGCATTAAGCATTATCCATTTTCAGATTCATCCGGTGGAAAACAAAACTCAGTGCAGGGGTGCATGCCAGGGCATATCGACGTGCTGTATCTACGTCTTGTATGAACAATGTTTGTGTAATTAACAGATTCACTTAAAATAAAAATAAATGTTTTAGCCTATCATGCCTTGGGTATATTAGCCTACTATAGGCTTATTCACTCAGACGGACTTCACTTCCTTATGCAATCCGTGCTCATTTACAAATACTTGTGCACAATATTTGTGTAATTAATAAATAGAAATAAATATGTGTAATTTTCTTATAACAGTAAAGCAACTGGATGCAAGCAGGCAGTAGATCTCAGCCATGGATCCTATGCGCGCACACATTTCTTTTTCTTGTGTTGGTTACTGCCTTGCCTTGTTCCTTGAGATACAACATGGTATTACAAGGTTTATTAGAGGCTGTCTGGGCAAGAATTATCTTTTATCTGTTTGCTTTTTAATGTTTTAAACTAAATATATTACACATATAACACCTTTAAACTGATATTAAGCTTTTGTAAATATATATTTTTAGTTTTTAGTCAGAAGATAGAACATTGAAACAGTTTTAGATTTTGTCTGCATGGACTCAATTATTCAATAGTCAATTATTCAATATTCAATAGTCTAGTCGTGAATCAGACTACATGGTCGAGCGGACAACTGATTCAGTTCTCAGCCTCAAACTCATTATTCAAGATTTGGAACATTGCTGTACAAATGAAATATACAGTATATATATTTTTACATTTTATAATTTGTCTGTACACAGGCCCATAAAATGACATGAAATATGTTGTGGCATGAGTAGTAAACTAAACCATCTACAGTAAAAAAAACTACATCTACAGAGAAATTCCAACCATAACAACCATTCTAATTTTCGCAAGCAACTGTCTGATTAGAGAGGCTGTCCTTAGTAATGAAGACAATGCACCAAAATAAATACATGGAAAAAAAAATATAATAAAAATGTTCACCATGGGGCGCAGAGTCCAACCAAGGACATGGTTGGGTTTGAAATAATGAAGATGGAGCATTTGCTGTTACCCAAGCCAAAACAACTAATATTTCTAAATCAACAGCCAAGTGGCATGCTTAAGCTGATGGGTGCTCTCCTGGCGATGACAACGTCTGGGCCTCTGAGAAGAAGTGTCAGACCTTGGCTCTGAAGATACAGACCTTTGGTGAGGTTATGTTTTTAGTTAAATAGTGTGAAATAGTGTGCAGTGTGAAAAAAATCTAATGAAATTAGAAGAGAAATGTCCTTTGTTGGATTCCAAACGGTCTCGTCAGTGATGTAATATGTTTCAAATTAATTTAAGGTCAGAATAACTCTCCCCGCAAGACAGATATAGCCACATTGATTAATTCATTTGTTTTGTGATTTAACTGGAGACTTGAATCAAAATCAAGCTTATACTGTATGCTTTGTGCTCCTCTCAATTAGAGAGGTGCGCCCAGGCCTCCAACGGCTTCTCTCCCTTTGAACCGTTAAGACCCCAAGGACTGCTGGCTGGTTATGGCCAAGGAGGCCTGGGAGCAGCAGCCGTCCCTTCACCGCACAATCATCATGGACCAGATGCAGGCCCGCTTGGCTAACATCTGGCTGATGGTAAGGGAACACATGGAGCAGGTGCAAGCAGCACGAGCCCAAAGTCAGGACATATTTCGGATGGGGGACAAAATGTTGTTCTGGTGCCAACCAATGGATGTAAATTCCTGGCCAAATGGCAGGGCCCCTATGAAATAATGGAACAGAAAGGGCCGGTGAACTACAGAGTACGGCTGGTGGGAAAAAGGAAAGCTGACCAGATCTACCACATAAACTTGCTGAAGTCGTGGCATGAGGTCCCTGGGCCCCCTACTCCAGCTCTATACACCACCGCAACCCAGGAACCGCTGCCGGAGGTACCCGTGGGTCCCCTGCTGACGGCCCAGGAACGAGGGACTGTGGCTGGTGGTTCCAGAATATGTGGATGTATTCTCCACATACATGGAGAATACATGGGCGCGTCATCAGACAGCGTCCGTACCGACTGCCAGAGGCCAAATAAGAGGCTTTGAGTGATGAAGTCAGGATAATGCTGAAGCTAGTCCACCAGTCCCAGAGCACGTGATCCAGCCCGATCGTCCTGGTGCCAAAGCCGGACCACACCACCCGTTTCTGCAAAGATTTCAGAAAGCTGAATGAGGTTTCCCATTTCGACGCCTATCCGATGCCTTGTGTCGACGAGCTCATCGAGCGGCTGGGGCCGGCAACATTCATCGGCATGCTGGACCTGACAAAGGAATACGGGCAGATCCCCTTGATGCAAGCTGCAAAAGAGAATACTGCGTTCTCTACCCCTGATGGTCTGTACCAGTATGCACTCCAGCCACGTTTCAAATGGTGATTTGCGGTCGCGGTTAATATATTGCGACCCCATCAGGCCTTTGCTGCAGCCTACATTTATTTAATCTTCATCCATAGTGGGGACTGGGACCCAGCATCTACGACACCTTCATATGGTGCTGCTGGTGAAGATGGAGAGCATCCAGGATTGGCCAAGACCGGCCACCAAGAGAGAGGGTTTGTCCGGGTATTACCGTTGATCCCCAACTACGCCAACATCGCCGCTTCCCTTACTGAGTTTACGCAGGCAAGAAGGCCTCACCAGGTGGTGTGGCACGACAAGACGGTGGGAGCCTTCGACACCCTCCAGACAGTTCCGAGCTCAAAGCCGGTTCTGACCGTACCCAACTTTAGCCGTCACTTCGCTCTGCACACGGACGCCTCTGAATCGGGCCTGGGGCATCGATGGGAGGAGCAACCAGTCACATATCAGTTGTCGCCTGCTGCCCCATGAGAGGAACTATGCAACAGTGGAAAAAGAGTGCCAGGCCATCAAGTGGTCTGTCACCAAACTCAATCAGCCCTACCCAGGGAGTGAGGATAAAAAGCTCACACACCAGACGATCAGGAGAGAGCAAGTGGGGAATTTAGTAGGCTACTCACTGAAACCCGATGGTGTAAGTTATATGTGGAGAAGAGTGTGTGAGAGGACGGATATTCTGGCATTTAGACCCTGTACTGTTTTCATCGGATTTGCTGTGGATTATCAATCAATCTTTATTTATATAGCACTTTTCATACAAATTAATGTAACACAAAGTGCTTCACACTACAAATTCATTAAAAACAATACAAAATTAGTAAAAACAATACAATATATAAAAATACAAATAAAGTAATACCACCACTCATGTTACACTCATCATCCCAACCCTCCAATCACAAACAAACATCGGGAGACCCGCTCCTCAGCCACCTCAATCTCAGTCAGAGAATGGAACCCCGAAGATCAGCCCTACCCAGAGTGAGGATAAAAAGCTCACGACCAGGGTGGCTCACACAGATTATCCTTATCTGATACTGTTGCCTGATCTTGTCTGTTTTACAGTAACCCCGGACCGACGGTCAGCTACAGACCGACGGAGAAACACAGTTGCCTGATCTTTCGTACAATACATCTGTAAAACGTACCTCGCTGTCTCGGGTGTTCTTTCCAGCCCTACGGGGTGTCACAAGACCTAATAAGTAGTACATTCATTCAAAGTAAACTTGTAGAACATGATTTTTTTTTTCTTCTTAACTTCTAAAGCATTTACCCAGCAATTAAAAAAGCAAATAAGAAAATACCACATTTTTGTAGTCATCCTTCCACATGAAGCTTAGGTGCTTTTGGAAAGAACTAGGCCAAGATCAACATTGGACTGAAAGCATAAGCTTCAAAAAGGTTTGAATGTTGTGTGCTATCAATTATGTATGAGGAATTTCTGGACTGGCATTTTGCTAGACGTGCCTGTCAAAATGTCACATTGTCATACAGCACAATGCTGCCAGGGACCTGGCAGGTAACTAAGATGGCTGCCCCCCCTCCTAGCATGCTAGCAATAGCCTGAGCAGGACATAGATCACTGGGAATACAGAACCTTTTATGATGTTGAAAAAGAAAATAAAGTTAATTTGAATGCTGAACAGAAAACCTGTGTATCTCCTTCCACCCTGGTCGCTAACCCTCACCTCAAATGTACTTTTCCACTGGTTTACTTCTCAGGGTGATTTTATTCATGCTAATCCTCCCTTCCTTTCACCAAATTGCTGGGCCTGCTGTTAATTTAAGTGTATTTTTATGGAACACATCAGAATCAACTCCCTCAACTACATCAACTGATTCCAGCGTCGTCCCAATTAAAAGCAACCTTTCATTTATGGTGGGTGTATAACCCAGAGAATGACTGACCGACAGACAGACATACAGAGAGTGTAGAAAGGGCTAATCAGTTTCTCCTGTCATAGCTTAACCATCCAACCATCTAAAGACTGCCATTTAATTGCATTATATATTGGACACATGGCTTTGTTTATAAGACATTACACTAGAATTTTATATTATGGGTACTTATCTGCAGTTTTTGGCAGGAATTTGAGGCCATTCACGGTCATTAATATATAAACCCGGTGATGTCACAGGCGCATGGCTCTGACTCCTCTAACCAATCACTCGGTATCATCTGCCTCATAACTCTAATTCACACAAACAGCCTATTAGCCTCAGACAACATTTTGGAGCACAGTTGCAAGCACATCTGCTTAGCACTGGAAATCGCGTGTCAGACAACAAGCGTCAGACAACACATTGTTTTGAAAAGGCTGCGTTGCTGTGTTACTCTTGGCTGTTTAAAGCAAGGTCAGGATAACATGTATATATATATACACACACACACAGTATATATATATATATATAAGTATGCAGCATAAACTGACCTTTAGAATGACTCGAGAGAATGTAAAAATGCTTTAACTTTCTCCGTTCTTGCTGGGATTGAGGATTGTGGCTTTATACGGAAAGTCTGCCTTCAAACCATTCATTATTGACCAGGATTTAGTACAGAGTTCCTCTAAGTAGGGGACCACGGGGTAGGGAAGGCTCTAGAAGAGGTTTAACCTATCTGGCAAAAGAGACAAGTGTGGTTTTCACTGTCTGGAGGCTTTCAGCTGCTGCAGAGAGAATGAATGACATGAGTTATGAATTGTGGCACCCTCTAGATGGTTAAAAAACGTTTTTCCAACACTAGGTGGAGTGAGCACATTATACCCTGTCCAGAACTTCTTGGCCTATTTTATTGTACAGAAGTTTAGTTTTAATAAAAGTACATTTTTGCATAGCTATTGCTGATTTCCAACAAAAATAGATATGTATATGTGTATGTCATGGAGCTCGTTCCTTTGACCTACTGCAGACAGTGATGGTCAGTTCAAAACAACTCGGCGCATGTGCACAGCCGTTGCGTCATTTTCGGCAGTGCAACGGTAGCATTTTTCATAAATCATCAGAACACTAAATACAAATACGCTATAGGCCAGAATATGAATAAAATAATAGGATGTCTGAGATCCTTTATCATAGGAATACATAGCCAGATTGGAACAGAGGCTAATGTATAAGAGATACAGTTTTTGATAGCATAATTTCTTCTTTTTTTTTGTTGCCACTAGGCATCTATGCTGGACCGGCCTTGGATAACCCACTGTCAGTGGTAGTGCTGATTTTTACTGTTGAGGGTTTGTCACTCACGGAGAGAGGAAAATACGGGAGCAGGAAAATGCAGTAATGTCTGTAATGACGAGTTGAAATAAAGTGTTCTTGTATCTCTTACCACTGAATAGGTTTTCTTAACTTATGGTAGTACTTAAAGTGCCCCTCCTTACACTAGTCTGAATGTGGGGGCCCACAAATACACAGTACATTATGACAGCATTTCCCTTCGTTAAAGGGAATAGGTTGGTACTGTTATTGCCATACCATCATAACAGCGTGGAACGCGCCTACCTGGGCCCCAGCTCGTCCTCACACCTCCAGGTGAACTCTCCGAAGCTCTCGTAGCGCTGGTTGTAGTGGTAGAGTACACGGTGCAGTGTTGGTGCACCCAGATCCATCAGTGTGTTGTATGCTGTCTGCTGCTCCTTGCCGCTGGTGTAGCCATTGAACAGGTTGTAGATCTTGTCCGATATTTCTGAGCAACACAAGAGCGGCAAATTTGTGGCAATTGGAGTTTATATAAATTTTTTTACATTGGATGAAAGGAAAAAACACTTTATTTTACCACACATATTTACTTTGACCAAACTTAATTGTATGAGTTGATAAAAACTAAACAAATTAGGTGTAACAAGTTGACGTTTATCTAAAGTATCACTTTTTTTCAGTGTAATGTCTGTTCTTTAGATACTAGTATTCTTTAGATACTAGTATCTATTTGAGGGCGGCAAGTGGCGCAGTGGTGGAGCGTGGCGATAGTTGATCAAGAACTCGCTGATTCGAACCCTATCTCCTCACCAAGGTCTCAAGATGTCTTTGAGCAAGACACCTAACCCTAACTGCTTCTGGTGGTCAGGTGTCTCCTTGCATGGCTGACATTGCCATCGGTGTGTGAACGTGTGTGAATGTGAGGCAAATAATGTAAAGTGCTTTTGATAAAAGCGCTATATGTATGCAATCCATTTACAATTTACAAGAGAGGTTGAGAATTTATGCTATAGTAATAACACTAACTTACTTATAAAAGATTTTTTTTCTGAGCTGTCCAAAGTCTGGTTTCAGTTCAAGAAAAGCTTACACTGAATTATACTATGTCTTATGTCTTACAGTATGTCGTATGTGTTTAATAATTAATTCAATATTGCTTACAAGCAACTGTTTACTGTATTAGACTGACTAAACTGTATTAGACTATTTATTTTGTCCATTGCTTATACAAGTGTCTTCTGCATTCAACCCATAACCCAATCCCTCCAAAATAAATACTGTACACATACATGTTGTGGTGCAGTAAGTGCCTGGCTCAAGGGGATCAAACGTATACATAAATTAGAATGCAAGCTAATGTTGATTTTGTTATCAGTCAATTTTGTTGAAACAAACAATGCAGCCTATTCTCTCTGGTGGACCAACTACTGTTCCACATTATGGCTTTAAATCACTTTGGAAAGTATTTTATGAATGGACAAAAGCATGAATCATTATTTTACTAGCCCAATATCCATAAATAGAAGCAAAACTGGCTTTAAGCTTGTTGGCTTGAAGATGAAGCCCCAAAACATCAATGAACATTTTCCTATTTTGTTTTTATCAGCGCAATACATCTATGAACTGAAAGCAAACCAGTGCAAAGCAAGACAAAAAAAACATGCCATCTTTGCTGCAGCACTGCTGTTCAATATTACACCTCGCAGTTTGTTACTATGGTCCATATGACTATCAAGATGCTTTCAAGTAGCAAATGAGGTTCTCTCACATATCTAATCCTGCAATTAATAAATATACTTTATACAAATTGATAATAAACCACCTTGCTAATAACCCGCCCCGCCATTTAACAATACAAATGCCTATTTTCACCACAAACACATTGGCTCGTCTGTCCTATAAGGGTTGTTGCTATGATGGAAAAGCTGTGTTTCACGTGTGGACAAGTGGAAAGCCAGCGATCTACTGCTACTAGCCTTTTACAGCAGCAACATCACATGCCACCTCTGGTTTGTATGGAGAGTCAGTTACATGTGCTAGTGTTTAGTCACCATTTCTGTCCTCACCTTGAGCCTTGACGTCATCCACCGCCGGACACGGTGTTTTAATAGTGACCTCCGAGGGAGGAGACCACCGGCCTGTGTTGTCCACAGCCCACAGCCGAAACCTATGGTCGCACGCAAGCACAGGGTGAGCTTAGTTATATTAGTGTTGCATGTTAATGTCTGTGGTGCACACACACGCACGCAAACACACACACACACACACACATAGAGCTAGTGAATGTGGTGTAAATTAATATTGCTCTGTAATGAAATTCATCTGAGATTCATCTTTGTCAGTTAGTAACTGTACCACGAATAGAGCTATATGCCAGTTTGTTCAGTGGGGTACACGTTCTCCTTTTTCCTGTAGATGACCAGGCAGAAAGAAATGCCTATGGTAAAGGTATACCATCGTCTTATTGGATTCATATCGCCATCTAGTGGCTAAATGCACGGGTTGCATCCAAATGGCATACTATGTGACTGCTTGAATAGAGGAGTAGAGAGGAGAGAAGAATCCATAACTCTTGCTACACTTTTTATAACCCCCTTTTGCTTTTTCCCCTTCTCAGATCCAAATTACGCTATACGCATTCTCTCTCCCTCCCTCACCTCCCCCCCCCCCCCCTCCATGTGTGTCCTTGCTGTGTGTTAGTAATGCGTTCAGTGTGGCTTCCGTCCTGGTTCCCTCCTGGCAGGCAGTATATGAGGTAAGTGGCTGCATGTGTGCAGAGCAGGGCTCTGCATCCGACTGGTCGGATGAGGGATCACCGAGCGAGTGTCCGTATGCGTGTGTCTGTTTCCCGAATGGAAAAAGGAGAAAACAAACAGAAACAAAGAGAGGAAGAAAAACCAACAAAAAAAAACACAGCTACCTTTTGGTCATTACATCACATTATCCAACAATTTGACCTAGTGTGAATGCGCACTCACGCGCAACACACACAGCAGCCTGTCGTCATGCCTTCCATGGTGTCAGTGTAAGCACAGACAGGTCTCTCTCTCTGTCTCTCTCTCTCTCTCACACACACACACACACACACACACACACACCATGTATTGTTAGCAATCAAGGGGTAACAGCCCAGTGACATGCATTAGCATACAGAATGTAGTTTTACACGTCTGTTCTTTTTAGTTTCTTATTCATTTTATTGTTTTCATAATATATACATTTGTCTACTATTAATAATGCTGCTCCATAAATGTGATATATACACTGTACATCCTCAGCTGTCATAGCCACATTTGAAGCCTTTGAAACAACCTAAATCTGTTTTTATCCCCACCAACAAGGATAACACCTCTTCTTAGGTTGAATGAAGTTGATCAGTTATGTTGTATTCTACTTCGCAAACTGCCTACAAAAATTGTTATTATTTTAAATTAAATGATTGATTTGAAAGATTTGTGAGACACTGGAATGGATCATTTTGATTAATTCATTAAATAAAGTATTTTAGACTCAAAACAGTTCTGGACCTACAGCAACAGCTTTGTCTACATAGCTGTTGTTGCGATTGTTGCTATAGCTCTTGGCCTACTTCGATGTCTTCATTCCTGTTTTGTTACCCCAAATAATCAGACAGAATTACAATGATTTATTTTCATCATGAGATGTTCCATAACGCTACTCCCTTTAATATCAGATATCACTAGTTTCAGTTACAGTAGCCTACTCCAACATGTTGCTCTCATAGAAATAATAGAATAACTTACATGTATGTGGTGTCGGGCTCCAGGCAGCGCACTATCATACTGACGGACGATGTCAATATGTCAGGTATGTTCCCCAACATCACACAGGGAGACTTGGCCCCTGACAATATGTCATCCACAAAGCTCAGCAAGGTCTCTGGGGGATAGAGTGTGTTATTGATGATTCAGCAACTTCTAAAGATAGATGCTGGCAGTACACTAATTACATATTTTGAACAACATAAGAGCGTTACAGTAAGAAACAGATATAATTGGCATTGTTCCCGGTGACCATCGGCGCTCCTCGCAACTTGTAATGATACACGATGTACAATTTGGATAAAATAGTGTTTTGTTATTGGGAGTGCCTCGTGTAGCTTAACAAGTCGTGTGCAATAGCTGGCCTGGTCACAAATGTCATACATTACAAAATGCACCCTCGCCTGTGATCGTGGTGTTTCCATCGTTTGGGCAGCAGCTTTCCATATGCTGACCATATCAGGACTGTGCTCAACAAGCAAATGAAAAAATATGGAAATATCCACTCCGCGACGGAATTTACAACTGGTTACGTAGCTCCCTCACACACGGACAGAACTTCAACAACGAGAAGGTAATACTTTTGGTGCAACAACACTAGAATACTAGATGCAATACAAAAATAATTACATAAAACATTTGATATTAAGTAATTGTATTGAATATATTTGTATTAAATTATTTGTAAACAATGTGACATCGCCGTAGCAACTGCCATTCTGTTGGACTTTTATGCCGTGCCGTCCAGACAGTGTTTGCCGTCTACCGGTTTACCGTCTACAGTCTGCCGTGTTCCGTGGGAATGCAGCCTGGAAAATCGCCTACAGCCCCAGTTGAACAGATCATGCAATTCTACAACTGGCCTATGCATAAAAACTATATAATGTGGATGGTCTAGTGGTCTGGGTGTACGGCTCCCAGTTGGAAGGTTGTGGGTTTGAACCCCGGTGTTGACCCACCTTGAGCAATATGCCTAACCCCTAACTCCCGGTGGTTGGTTGCACCTTGCATGGCAGCAATCACCATTGGTGTATGAGTGTGACTGGGTGAATGTCAGGTAAAATACTGTTTGGATAAAAGCGCTATATAAATGCAGTTTTTCTGCTGAAAGATGGGCCCTTGACACCAGCCTTGGTCGCCTGCAGTACACAGCTAACTAGGTGCTAGAATGGACATCAAAGAGAGAGAGAAGGTATTTCCTTTCCACAATGTGTGTGTGTGTGAGAGAGAGAGAGAGAGAGAGAGAGCACTAGCCGCCCTGAATAGGTGGAGAGAAGCGTGTGTGCGGCAGCTGTCGGTGAACAGTGTTTACTTGGCGCAGAGGCCCGCGGAGGAGCGAAAGACATAAACAGCTCTGAGAGGAAAATCAAAAGTGACACTGTGAATGCTCACACCACTTAGCATATAAATTCCTGTCCTGTCCAGAATATCTGTCCGACAGCCTATAAAGAGGTTCTGTGTCTATAGCGCTCATTCTCTTCCCATAATATTGCATTTACACGCATTAATATAACAAATATTACTGTGGATGTTTTTGTCACTCAAGAAGAATAACTTTATAGATTATTTGATCAATAAATTGATTTTGAGTTTCTCTCTCGCACACGCGCACACACACACCAGTGGCGGCTGGTCCTTTCAGAAACAGGAGAAGCACAAATACGTAGACTACAACATGGCTGAAATGATTGCTATTGAGCATTGGGCATTAATATTAAGCCATTTCTGAAGAAGCCTATTTGGGCTAAACGGACCTCTCTAATTAATCTGTTAAACAACATTGTGTCTGCCATGTTGCGTAAAAAGCAGATACATTATGTTACTAGTAGTTATAACCACAAAACACAAAGTAGGTCTGATTACCAACTGAGAACTATATTAATAGACTGCAAAAACGTATACGAAATACAAACACTGTCTCGGTACTATATCGAGCACTCTCTGATTTCCTGTATATGAACGTAGCAGAATGTCTTTCTGTCAATGATTGGCTGTTTATTATGGGGTCCGCTCTCATTGAGAAATATGCCATGAATCAAACAGAGAAGCTGAGCTTCGAGGCAGGACAAAATTGCTTTGAAGAAAGCCTACTGTCCAATAAACACTGAGATGTGTTTTCTTGTAGGAAAAGCTCTCATAGACTCATGGACTCAAAATGACGGGTTTTGGCCTGTGTTCCAATTAACAGTATTTTTGCCATAGACAGAGCACACTTGAATCTCTCATAGGATCCCATTGAAGCCCAGCTTCAATAGCGGTCTATGAGGACGTGCTTCCGTTGGTCTCGTCGAATACACTGTTCACAAAAACATACATCAGTATTGCTGAATTAATAAGGGGTTCGACTTCATATAGTGATGAAGTCATATAGTGTAGATGCTGTACACTTAGTAATAATTAAATAGCAAAGTTGTCATTACATATAACTTTAGTAAACATCAAAATATCATAATTGTTTTACTAAATTGTTGTCTTAGAGCAATCGCCTCTGGCACGCACGCACGCACACCTTTAAAGCTTTCACCATTATACCTGTATAGACAAACATGTCTTGGGATTACAGTAGCTGACAGGATTGGGCACAGACATTCCATTAAACCAAATGTATCACTCTCTTTATTTTGAGCCGTTTGAACAGGTGAAATTCTTAAGGTGGGTGGGCAGCTGTCTGTAATATCCTCATGGTTATATCACAATAAATTCCTCAGTCAACAGAGGCTTTGCAACATGTGCTGCCAGGGTAGACACACGTAAAGAACACGGGAGCTTTCTCGAATGTTGATTGTGGACAGCCAACTAAATGTCTTTGGACTTTGGATACAAATCAGTCATCCTTCAGAAAAACAAGAAGCAGAAAAATAAATAAAACAAAGCACCTGTTTGGAAGGTTCAACGCATTGCTAATACTCCCAAGAATATTGGACTGGAAGAACAGCGATCTTCCTCAAAAAATAGCAACATGTACACACTATATCACAATGACTCTGGCAAGGGGTGTACTCTAGTTGCCTTCCAAAGTGTACACACTACCTCTTGATAAATGCATAACCCTCCCCAAGAATGCTACAACTGTTTCAGAGTAATGATAGCCTCGATTTATAGTGAGCGTTAGCGCATAACACAATACCATATTTCACGGAAACATGGATTCCACTGTAATGACTATCTGACATATGTTTTACTGAATCAAAGGCCCAGATGCAATGCTTTGTGAGACAATATGAAAGAGTAATATGCCATGTATAAACTAAAGACCATGCTAAAACAGCAGATCTACCAGAAATATTTGCAGATTTTGCACGGTCTAGTTTATATACATTTACATAAAATGGTACCATGGACAATCTAGTACCCAGGGCATTGTTGGTTGTGTTTGCATATGCAAGTAATGCCATTGCAAAAACATGAATGAAGGTCAAGCCTACACTAGTACCCATTGTTTAGCGTGTGTGTCTGTGTGTGTGTGTAACCCCTGATGCATCCCATATCGCGATTGGCGTTTGGCTGGTACAGCACAAGACCACCACGAGGGCTACTGCATGTTGGACGCAACAAAACAGGCATGCGTGCTCTGAAGGTGTAACAGGCTGTGCTCCCCACAGGCACAGGAGGCGCCAGGCAGCAGATGCCACTGCTGGACTATCAGAGGGGCCATTTTGGAAAGATCGGCACAGCAGCCTATTGCATGGGGCCCAAAGCCTCTTGAGGCGGCTATAGGAAAGGAGTGGGGGGTGGAGGGGGAGGACCTCAGGTAATCTATCATCAATATAATGGCTTAAAAAAAAAAAAGAAAGAAAAATGATAGATAACATAGTTCCTAAAAATGTTATGTGTGTGCATGTGCAAAGCAGGTTTTGCCTTTTATATGAACCCCAAAAAGAGCGGCCTGTGTTTGTGCGTGCGGAGGCGCTAATGGGGGCTGTCCTGGAGCTGTTTTGTCGGGGGGTGGGGGAAGAGAGAGGGCTCCCCTCTCAGGACATTGTCATTCAGCTGGGGCTATTTACCCCGAGCATTATTCATGTGTGATTGGTAGGAAAACTCCACCGCTGCCAGGAGGAGACGGAACGGATGTGTTGTGAGATGTCTCACCTTCTGAAGCCGTGCCTGATGTCTTCAGATCAGCTGTGCAAGCTGTGACCCTCCCTGTGCATGCAATGTGTGTGTGTGTGTGTATGCATGCTCTTCCAGACAATGTGCAGCTGTGGTTACACAAGGAACTGGTGCTCTACAGATTCTGTTTTCACTCTTATTGGTTACTACTAGATTAAAGATGTGGAAAAGCCAAATCATACTACGCAGCTGTTGCAGATTACTGGCAATTGTAAAGTGGCTGTGTAAATAAGATACAACGTATGGTGTAAACATATATATGCGGTCACAATTTGAGGTACTGTAGGAAGTCTTTGTATTGTACCGCTGTTGTTACACAATGTTCTGGCAGTAGCTCAAGTGGGGGAAAAACCCACGATTTTGGACTGCAGCAGCACTACAGTATGTTTTACAATTAAGACAATTCAGCCATGGGGAAATGGAAAATAAGAGAGACAGATAGATGAGACACACACACACACACACACACAGAGACACACACACACAGAGAGAGAGAGAGAGAGAGAGAGAGAGACACACACACACACACACTGAGAGAGAGAGAGAGAGAGAGAGAGACACACACACACACACACACACAGTGAGAGAGAGAGAGAGAGAGAGAGACACACACACACACACACAGTGAGAGAGAGAGACACACACACACACACACACACACACACAGTAAGAGAGAGAGAGAGACACACACACACACACACACACACACACACACACACAGTAAGAGAGAGAGAGAGAGAGAGCGGTAGAGCGTCATAGCACCACAGTACAGCCCCTCACCTGAGTGTGTGAGCATCAGTCTGGGCTGAGAGGTCCTCCACGCCGCCAAGGACCCCGTTAAGACCAGCAGCACCGCCGTCGCCGCCGGCAACAGCCTCTCCATGGCGTCCTGGACGTCCGAGGTGCGCACGGCTAGCCAGACACACACACACACACACAGTCTGTTTCTGAGGGGTCCTAATTTTGAAGAACCTCCTGAAGCTCAGTCACCTTCTGGAGTCAACACGCACGCACGCACACACACACGCACGCACACACACACACACACACACACACACACACACACACTCCTCTGGTTGCTGCGTGGTGGGTGGAGAAGGAGGGCTCAGAGAAAAAGCTGAGAAAATGTATTCCAAGAAAACAACCTGTCTCTCTTTTGTCTACTGGTCTCTGTCTCTCTCTCTCCCCTCTGTCTCTCTGTCTGTCTGTCTCTCTCTCTCTCTCTCTCTCTCTCTCTCCTTCTCTGTCTGTCTGTCTCTCTCTCTCCCCTCTGTGTGTGTTCCTCTTTGCTCTACGCTGCGTGTGACTGACTGGCATTCACTCCCCGTTTCTCTCTCTCTCTCTCTCCCTCTCCCTCCCTCTCTCTCTCTCTCTCTCTCTCTCTCTAACGCACAGGCGCGCCTATTCAGCAGCAGGAAAGCTACTGACAGTGTCTGACAAGTCAGTTTTATTCTCGTCTTTTGCCTCCTTTTCTATTCTATTCTCCTCGCGTTCTCTCCCTGCTAAGTATAATTACTACACTTCTCTCATCTCCTAACCCAAATATAGTCATCAATCCCCCCCCTCCCCCCCTCCCTCTCTCTCTCGTCCTTTGGGGCTGTCCTGTCATCTGCATTTTCCAACGTCTCCATTTCAGTGTTTCTCCTCGGTGATGAATAATGAATTCAGGCTGCATATGAGCAGATACAGTATATTTCTCCCTCTCTCTTCATCTACTTCACATTGCCAAATGTTTCTTTTTCAGTCTGTGTGAAACAACACTACAACACGTCTGCATACGGTCAGCCACTGTTAACCTGAAGACAACTCCTTTGTCAGATATAACTGATTCGGACAACAGTTTTACTAGTTCTATGTTTAACATTTGTCATTTGTCCCGCCTGCTGACTTCGGTCATGTGACCTTAATAGTCGTAGTGTTAATTACATGGAAACGGCGATCGCCCACCCACTCGTCTCATGAATATCTATTCCACAGTGTCTGGTGCCCGAACAGTCCCCGCAACACCCAATGATCCTCTCCCGGCTTCATTCAACTACAGTGGACGCTCAACCGGTGGAAAGTGTAGGGTTTTGCTGCCATCTCACGTTTGTTCTCCCTGGCTCAGGTTACCTGCTGTCCAGGGGAAATCTCGCGTTTATAACACCTCAAACTCGCGTGAGATGTAGCATAAATGGAGCGACACCCACCCAAACATTACGACTAGCATATTGCTTTCTAAAATAGTCAAATAAATGTAGCAAAATGATCAGTTATCCACTTTCAAACTCGAAACGTAATGTAATGAGTTGTTCTTCCCGCTAGAGGGCAGTGTAATATTGTACAAAATAACAGCAATAATCGGGACTAGTTTTAAAACTAGAGTCTGGAGAATACATTAATATATTTCATAAAATTTAATAAAGAAAACGTGATTTTATTCTGCGATGATTTATCTAGGTCAGAAGAATAGTAGCCAAGTAGCTCATTATAGCCTGTTCTCGTAGACATAACAGTTGCACAAAATTATAAAACAAGCATATTGCAAACATGCTGTGCGAGTAGTCCTATAGGCTACGTGTGATATGGGCTATGGCTATAGACTGGACGAGGACGATAGTGACACTTGGTTAAGTATGGCATAGTCGACCCACTTTTTATACTGTGTAACGTACTATTGTTAATTGTAACGTAGTGGGTTTATTGTTTATTGTAACATATTTATTGTTTTTTCTAACATGGGCTAGTGGGCCTGCCGTTTAATAAAATACCATGTGGTAGGAGTAAGTCATATTTTAAAAGGTCGTAATAAAACCCCAGTAGACTAGCCTACACGTTTTATGCTTGGGGGAAAATACGCAGTGCTTCGTTTTATACAATGTGACGATGTGTCATGAAGAGAGAGTAAACTCGTTCCATCACACGGGACGAGTGTGCATTCCTGTGCTTTGTGTCAAGTCGCTTTACTCTAAAAATAATTGTGGGTAATAGGTGGGCGTTAATGACTAAACGAGGTCATTCCTGTCGTCACTCCGCGACAGCACGATACGGAACATGAGAGAATAGGGTGTAATGACGTGAATAACCTACCCGTCCAAAGAGAATAGGGTGTAATGACGTGAATAACCTACCCGTCCAACGAGAATAGGGTGTAATGACTGGAGCAGGCGTGAATAACCTACCCGTCCAAAGAGAATAGGGTGTAATGACGTGAATAACCTACCCGTCCAAAGATAGGGGGTAATGACTGGAGCAGGCGTGAATAATCTACCCGTCCAAAAATAGGGGGTAATGACTGGAGCAGGCGTGAATAATCTACCCGTCCAAAGATAGGGGGTAATGACTGGAGCAGGCGTGAATAATCTACCGTCCAAAGATAGGGGGTAATGACGTGAATAACCTACCCGTCCAAAGATAGGGGGTAATGACTGGAGCAGGCGTGAATAATCTACCCGTCCCAAATTAATTCATCCCGTCGCTTTGCTGCTGCGGAGATCTTTCGGTGGGACACGCCCCCTGGGCCCACGCGGTCGTTCTCCTCGGCAGCCCATTGGAGCGGCGGCTCGCGATGAGCTCACATTGGTTAAAAATAGTGGGGCTCGCGAAGGGTCTAAAAATACACCGCTATAAGAGCGGCGGCTCAGCTGAGCCTGGCGCCAGTCGACTCCAGCAGCAGCTCAGGAGGTTATAGGAGAGGAGAGAGAGAGGGATGGAGGCATAGATGGATAGAGGAATAGATGGATAGAGGGATGGAGGCATAGATGGATAGATGAATAGAGGGATAGAGGGATGGAGGCATAGATGGATAGATGAATAGATGGATAGAGGGATGGAGGCATAGATGGATAGATGAATAGAGGGATAGAGGGATGGAGGCATAGATGGATAGATGAATAGATGGATAGAGGAATAGAGGGATAGATGGATAGAGGGATATATGGATATAGGGATAGAGGAATAGATTAATAGATGGATAGAGGAATATAGTGATAGATTAATAGAGGGATAGATAAATAGAGGAATAGAGGGATAGAGAAATAGAGGGATAGAGGAATAGAGTGATAGAGGATAGATGGATAGAGGAAGGTGTCCTACATGCTCCAACTATTTACCTACAAGTGTACGGAGATGACACATGTATGGACTGTTGTTCCTCTCGCACACAAGTCATTTTTCACACATTTTTCGTTTTAGTGTTTTTATTACTGCCACAGCAAGTGAAATAGCCTACTTACCTTTCCGAATTAAGTTTTATACAATATAAAATACAATAAATAAAACTATAGCTTAACATACATTCAGGCAAAAGTACTGTCCTATACTTGTTACATATATTTAAAATCATGTCGACTGCAGGAAGACGTTTTGAGACAGAGCCCCTCCCCGCCGGGTGCTGGTCCAACCTGGCATCATTACCAGGGCCAGTGAAGCGATCAGCCGGGCTGGCAGGCAGTCTTTGGGTGGAGCAGTGACACACTTCCTTCCTTCCTTCCTCCCTCTATTCACCCGTCCTCTTCCCCTTTTATGTATCTGTGGTGTTTTCACCGTCTGTTCATCTGGCCCTCTCGCCCTAATGCGAGGTTAACCTTACTCTACCGCACCTCTTCTCACTGTGACTACTATGCGTTGTGTTGTCATTACTGCTACCATGGCACCACTAATGACAACACAACACAACACAGCGCATTCCAGGCTATCCTTATCAGGCAGTACAGTATCAATGTTTGTAGGCCGCAGGTTTCAGGTGTAACGAGACTGACTCGCTAGATATGACTAAAGGACAGCGAGGCTGAAATACATAATATAGGCCTAACCATGGTTCATACCTGGATAGACCTTGACCATACAGTAGCGTGCATATATATAGCAGATAAGTCTTTGAGCTGTACTTATTGTTTCGCTTTACGTTTCGTTTCCCCTCGGCCAAAACAGGATCTGCCCTGTTCAACCACATTACCATCTGCCCACACAAGAAGAAAACCTTCACCTGGACGGCCCACATGCTGAAGTATTCTGCTCTGAACGAGGAGGCAGGGACCTGCTCATCCGTTACAACCACTTATACATTCCGCCCATGTCGTCCTGCAATGCCTTCTCTTTCTCCTATAGATTACAATGAAACCATTAAAGGTCTATTTTAAGTGTAGTTTTATAGAACAGGCAGTTGTGGTAAGCACATACTAGTATTGTTTTTAACTAGCAACGGTTCTATTGGTTGGCTGAGTCGTAGAAGAACATATTGATCCTGCATTTCCAACGTGATAATTAAGGCATACATTTGACACTACTGTACTATCCTGGGAGATGGTGTGTGTGTGTGTGTGGGGGGGGGGGCATTGCTCATTCAGTTTAAAGTCATTAGAGATGGTCCTTATCTTAGAGCTTCATGGGTCTCCAGGGCATTATCGCTAGCAGGGATGTGCGGTAGACAATGCAGATAATTAAGTTATTCATAATTCATGTGATATTGATAGAGCAAAGACTCGACCATGAATGAGAGATGGTGGTCATAGAAAGTTATTTATTACACAAACCAAAGCTGCTTTACAAATAACAGTTTCCAGTCCTTTGCATGTTTGTGTAGTCGCATATGCACAAACCAACCACAACTCTTATTTACAAACATTTGTAGAAAGCTTGGTTTCCTGTGTACAGACAAGCTCAACCAGGATTAAAAAAAATACAATAAAAACTAGAAATAAAAAATTGTACACAACCAAGGCATTCATATTTACTCTTATCTTTTTTTTAAATTACAGCCGGCACATGGGGTCCAAGCATGGTTCTAGACAGGCAGTGCAGAGGGCAGCCTGACTACCCACCTGCCAACAGCATTTGGCAGGGATGATTGACAGGTGGTAAGACCCAATAAGTCATCAGAATAATTCAAGGAATGAGGGAATAAAGAGGAAAAAAATTAACCCCTAATATATAAACACAGACGGCAACAATTACACAGTCCACAGTCTCCCATTCATCTCCCACTTGAAACACTGCCGCATGATAGAAATCCTCTACAAGCGGTGCTGGAACAGTCTGTCTTGAGGACGAGGCGGCCCTGGAGGGCCCAGGCCATGTTGCAGATGGAGAAGGGGGGGGTTAGCAGAGAACATACACCATCTCAGTCTGGGGAACTGCTTGCTTCATCAGGCGGATCTGATGTCAAACGCAGCGGGGGTCCGCTCCCTCAGCCTGGGTCCCCCAAATCTGCACCCCCTGCCCTGGGCAAGGTGTGGAGGAGGAAGGGAGGTTGACGGCGCTGGCCCTCCGCTTGGAGCCTGATGTAACAGCAGGGCTGCATGCGGCTGCATGCAGCTGCTCAGCAGCTGCTCGGCAGGCCTAACAGCGGCGATCGTGCCGGCCATTACGCCCAGGACCAAGCGTTACGCACACGGGGTCACAGCAGGCAGAGACACCCAGGACTGATGTCTTGTCGATCTTTAGGAGGGATAAAGGAACGGCTGTGATTGGCCCAGACAGCTCCAGGTCCACACACACACGAGAGTCCGGGGGACGACGAAAAGTCAAATATTTACAGTTACTATAGTTACCATGGGCTCATACAATCATATTTATACGTGGAGGAGCTCAGAGGACCACTGCACTGAAGCATCTGGTGCTGCTGCCCCTTGGAGGGGGGGGGTTAAACCCAGGGTTGACTTACTCAACAGCAGGGGGTACAGGCCACTGCCACGGTCGGCACCGCCCCGAGACAAGTCAAGAGGACGCAGCTCGTCTGTGGCGCATTCATCGCTATGGCTACACATAGTTACAGTTGACCTGCACATGATGGTTGGATGAGGAGCCCAAGACACGCCCATGCATCGAGCTGCGGACCAATGACAACCCAGACCCCCCTCCCCAAGTCCCGCCTCCCCCCCGATCAACCGTCCAATCAACAAGCCATGTTACAGTCAAGCAGCCCCCCCCACACACACACACACACACGTGTAGTCAGAGTCCAGTTTCAGGCAGCCATTTTACAGCAGTGTGCACTTGCTCTTCTGCTTGCCGCGCCGCGCCTGCAGCGCCGCCCTGGTGGCCATCTCGAACACCTCCCGCACGCCATCCTTGGTCTTGGCCGAGCACTCCATGTAGCCGAACGCCGCGATGCGATTGGCCATGTCGCGCCCCTCCTCCGGCTTCACCGGTTCCTATTGGACGAAAAGCAAAACGAGGAAGCAGGATGAGATGTTATTTTAACGCCGGAACATTCTCGAGAACACTTGCTAAACTCAAATCCAAACTAAACACAAGTCTCCCTTCAATGCCATAGGCCGATCCTTCAGAAGCTCCGCCCCCGACATTGGAAATGCATTGCAAAGCTTGTTCTTGTTAGTGTTTGACAAAGTGAGTATTAGCCAACAATACCTTTAAAGTGAATCATGATTAAATATGCAACTGGTTCACATACAGCACACAACGGGAGCCTTAAAGGTATAGTCAGCTATTGCAAGCTAATTTGTAAGATAACACGCTTAGTCAAATACACCAAATATCTCCTCACATTTCACTAGCTTACCGTTCTAGATGGATTCTTCTACACAGCCCTGGCGCCGTAAATAGGAATATAAACAAAGAGGCGAACAACACTTACAACAACAAAGACCTTATTTCTACGCTTTGCTTCAGAACGCGTTTCAGGCCGGTACCTGTTTCATCTTAGCCAGCTCGCGGCGGGTGTGCTCATCGTTCCGGAGGTCCTTCTTGTTCCCCACCAGGATAATGGGAACGTTGGGACAGAAGTGCTTCACCTCAGGAGTCCACTTCTCTGGGATGTTCTCTAAGGAGATGAGGGAGGAGGAGGTGGTGATTAGAAGGGAGCTCTGGAGACTCTGCAACAGTGTTCCTGCCGAAGTGGCACTTTAGCTCTGTGAAAACTGATGACGTGGCGGTTTCTTAAATGGGTTTACAGAAGCAGGTAAGGCTGTTGAGGTTAACAAACGTCACAGTGGATGTTATTCTCCCGATGTTCAGGGGAGAGAAAGCTTTGATGTACAGCCTTTTGTCATGCCAAAACATATGAACGCCTATATAAAACGATCATATCATTTAACAAGGCACCTCTGGCAGTAAAGGTCATTGTTGAGTTCCTTTAACTTACTCAAAACAAAAACCCCTCTCCCTTCAATATCATAGTCTGCTCCCGCAGAAGCCCCTTAACAAACTAATCACGCACATCCTTAATATGTATTATACAGGTGAAGGCCCCATCTACACAAGTGTATTATGCAGGCGAGGGGGCCATTCTATATCCTGGGTTAATGCTCACCCAGGCTGTCGGGGCTGTCTATGGAGAAGCACATCAGGATGACGTCCGTGTCGGGGTAGGACAGGGGTCGGAGACGGTCGTAGTCTTCCTGGCCTGCGGTGTCCCAGAGAGCCAGCTCCACCTGACCAGAGAAGAAGAGAGGATGTTACCCTACATGTAGCTCCACCTGACCAGAGAAGAAGAGAGGATGTTACCCT
>JAODTR010033210.1:0-11790 GCA_025399935.1 Amblyopsis rosae | reverse complement strand
TTCAAAAACCCCCCCCCCCCCCCCCCCCCCCACACACACCCACACACACCCACACACACACCACACACTATACCTCCACCACGCATCCTCCTCCCTCCCACGCAAGTCATTACTAACCCTGGGATTACGTAACCAGTGCGTTTGTCACCGCAACAAAGTGGCACCGCACTTGAATAAGTGTTTGTGTTTGTGTGCACGATAAATAAATGGTGTTTCATATGTGTTAGTGTTGGGATACGTCTGGCGACTGGCGTCTTTGTAATGGCGTAGGAGTCTTTCTAGGCGTCATAGGAGCCTTTTACCAGCGGGTATAGCCTCACAGTGTGCTGACACTCCAAATGCAGCTAAACTCACTGGAGGACAACTGCAGAGCCATGCAACCCACACTGCTGGCCTCACAGTACTAACAGTATATATACACACACACACACACACAGGCAATCATATAATAATGTACACAGTACTGCCAGTGCCCTACACTAAAAGACCGCTTGTGATTAGTAATCTTTTGGCGGGGGTGCGTACATTATGTCCAGAGCAACGTCCGGTGGAGAAACACAGCCAGAGATGTAAGTGTATCTGACAGAACACAAGGCAGTGGGAGCCTAAAAAAAACCGCGTCCGGTCTGTGGTTCACTAAAAAGGCTTTAGACCTGAAAGTGATGTCAAAAGGAAAATCTATGGAAATCGGGTAAATCCCCTACTTTGCAAACCGCGTCTCTTCCTCGGGTTCTGGAGTAGCATATGGACACTGCAGGGAAGGCACAAGCGCAAACAACGAGACAAGAGCCGGTCTCCTGCGGGCACACGTCTGCTAATCTCTCCAGGAAAGGTGATCTCTGCACCGCTAGGCAACCCTGAGTCAACGCCATAGGGGACGGACGCTTCGGCTAGAGAGCTCCCCTATTAAGGATAATGATGCAAGCCCATAATGGAGTCCAGTGAGGGATTGCTACGATTGTGTGTACAGTTCACCATCATTTAGTGTTAACAGCAGCAGCAGGCGGCATATTGTCAACAGACGCTCCTCGACGGCACAACCACAAATGCAGACCATAGAAATTAATACATGTAAATATACACAATGTTAAAACGATCACCGGCCAGCCGGAGAGAGTCAGACAGTTGACAGGAGAGGGAATGAAGGGAAGGGGGTCTTACAAGTAATAACGCTCATGGAGGGGGCACTCACCGTGGTCTTGGTCTCCTTGACCTCGCGGACCTGCCTCTTGGCCGGCGAGAGGGAGCCGGGGGGCTGCGGGGCGAGATAAGAGGGGTCGTCAAAGCTCTCCTCGGTGTCAAAGCTGGCTTCCATAATCGCAGCGCTCTACCACTGCTGTTCCTCCAGCTACGGCTGTTCGGCAGTGGGGAGAAGCCTTCCCCACTCACACACACACACACACGCGTACACACTCGCACGCTCACACACACTGAAGCTGCCTTCGGCTGCGCTGTCGAGCAGTGGGAGGGTGGGGGAAGGAGATACAGTAGCGTATGGGGTTTCTAGTTTATGTGTTTTTTTAAGGTGGGGGGGGCTTTGGTGCCTACACCCACACACACACACGCACACACACACCATGCGTGCACGTGGAGACAGGGAAGAGAGACAGGCTGGAGAAACAGAGAGAGAGGGAGAGAGGGAGAGAGTGAGAGAGAGAGAGAGAGAGAGCAGGAGCTAGAGAGGAAGAAGGGGTGGGGGGCTTATTATTCTGCCAGTCCTCCCACGCCTCCGTATCCGCTCTCCCCGGAGAGCTGCCGCTTGAAGGTGTGTGAATGAGGGTGGGAAGGGAGGGGGGTGAGGAGAGCTGGCAGGGTTGAGTGCGTGGGCAGGTAGGGGAGGGGTGGAGTGTGGAACAGCTGAATGAAGCGCTTAGGTTCAGGAGGGAACGACGGTGTGTGTGTGTGTGATGGAGCTGCCTGCTGCCTGGTGGTGGAGGGGCAGTGCACACCTGTCTGCCAGCGGAGCAGAAAAGACCACAGAGGTAAACAATGTGTGTGCGTGCGCACGTTTGCTGCTCGGCCTCCGGTGCTAAGTCTGTTGTGATAAAGCAGGTAACGGTATGGCTGTTATTGCCTGACGCACACGTGCACACTCACACACGCGCGGGCACATTCACGCACGTGTGTGTGTGTGTGTGTGTGTGTGCATGTGTGCCACGCAATAGCAGCCACAGTTACCTGCTTTTCCACGACAGCGGTAACACTGGAGGCGTCAAACACCGGCGTGACGGCCTCGCGGTAGCTGCGTTCCTACGCCAACATGCTGCATCACCATATCCTCCACCACACCCATCTGTACCAACACATAGCAACACGGCTACATAACAAAACCCTACGTTCGACCAGAGACTCACACGCTCACCTTCGTAGCGCAGAACATGGCCGCCGCGCAGGTCCGGCCAGACCTGGGATCTGGAGCACGAAGTAGGAAGACGCAGCAGGCTTGCGTAACGTGCGGTCCCAAGGCCCCACGGTTCCTTGTGCTCTCAGCGACAGATAAAACTCAACTAGCTGGCTCCTTTTCAAAAGCCCCCCAAAAACCCCCAGAGTCTCAGATGTCCATATGGCACTACTGTCGGCCCATCTACACTACAGGCTTGTGTGACATGCCATGCCCTCATCTAGCGCGTAATTAGTCACGTGGGTTGGCATGCAATCAGTGTTGGCCTTGGATCTTGTGCGCTGTGCACGGCAGCTTAATCGCACGAAAGCACTGGCATGTGTGCAAAAACATATGAGAAGACATGCTGATCGTTTTGGAAACAAATTAATTTTGATAAATAACCAATGACATAATGTCAAACACTGTTGAAGTTGTGTCTAACTTGGCAGTCAACATTTTTTTTATTGAAACCATTTACAAAGCTGTATCATCATCAAATATGCAAATGTTTTAATTTCTGATTTCAGTTTTGAGACTCTAAGAAGGTCGGCAAGATTTTATGCAAATTAAATGTTCTCAGTTTCTTCATTAACGGGTAAATTACTTTAAAAAAAACTCAGCTCAAAATCCAATCCTATTCTCTTTAATACAAACACACATACTGGAAAGCAAAGACAATGTGGCTCGTTGGTAAATGCAGTCTACTCTGGAAAAGGCTATCTTTTCCACAAAACTCCTCATGGCATCGTTAAACAGCAACAATAGGACCTAACCACATTTAGCCTCACAATATCTTCATAATTATAATATAGGCTAATGATATTTGCTAGTTTGTGCACCTGTTTGTTTTGGACAGCAGTGGTCGATCTGTGGGCGTGGCATCCATTGTCTGGAAATAAACAGATGATAATGTGCCCATTATTGAAAACAAATGACACAGTATCCCGCTCTAATTCAGAAACTTCACTGGGGAGATAGCAATCTACAATTTGAGAGGCAGCGCATGACTCAATTATAGCGAAAAGGTCATGTTCGATGTGGTTGTTAGCGTGACATGTTAATAAGCAGCCTGGCAATCCTCGTTCAACCCCTGGAGGGGAAACTCGCTTTGTTCTGCCTCATGTCAAAACCGAATGTTAAAGGTTAAGACTTCTCTCTCCTCGGGACCAACTGCATCTCATTTCACGCGCGTTTCTCCTTTGCATCCTTCCTTCACATTCATTCTTCCTTCTCCCCTCAGGATTGGTGGTGTTGGGGGAGGGTGAACGCTCTGGTATTTTTTACAGCCCTATGCACTTACTGTATCTGTAGAAATGTCTCTGGTCCTGTCCTAGGGGCCACTAATAGGCCCTTCATTGCCTGCGATTCATAGGCTGTCCGCTTGATGTATATCACCGTGACCCCTTGCCAGCTAAAGGTAACCATGCAACCTCTGTGGTACAGGACCCCAGCCATGGAGATGGAGCACTGTAGGCCAGACTGAGGAGAACGGAGGTGTGCGCATACAGTAGGTGTGTGCGTGTGTGCGTGTGTGTGCGGGTACTGTATGTGTGTGCATGTACATAGAGAGCAGAAGCATAGCTCTAAATTGTTGTTGTTGTTGTTTTTAAAGCTAGTCGACTAAAGGCTTACTGTCAGCGTCTGACACGATGCAAGGTATAGAACACAGTTCTATTTCTTGACCATGCTTTTTTGTTTCACTCTTTCGTCAATATGCCTTTTGTTTCAAACGTCAGTAGAAGTGCCGTCGAACGTCAACCTGCACTGCAAAATTCATGGCAACGTCTTACGCTGTGTAACAAGCCACTGTGCAACTGCTGACTTTCCACTAGCTGGATGATGCAGATTATAGTTAACCTCCAGAATAAAGTTAGGAATGCATTATTTTTGTAGCCTGCCGTCTCGTGAACATAAATACGTTAATGAGCTAGTGGTGTTCAGCATTTTATGCAGGTGATTCAGGAGGGTGATGCATAGCATCTGCCAAATACATTGCACCGTATGCACATACAACTACATCACATCACAAAAACAATGTATTCTGTATCATTCTTACTGTACTGTAATATCATAAAGCTTTCTTCCTCCCTATCTGAAGGTTCCTGCTGCCAGATATTACTACAAACTACCATTGCCTGCTTCTACAGTGTTTGTGTGTGAGCCTCACAATAGAAGAAGAAGAAGAAGAAGAAGAAGAAGAAGAAGACATTTATTTATATAGCGCTTTTCTCAGACAATAGTCACAAAGTGCTTTATAGTTATAGATAAAAACAAAAGAAGTAAATGCAGCCAGTAACAAAACAATAATTGCAACTGGACAAGCCCATTCCTAGGACACAGAAGATATAGACTGTGTGTGTGTGTGTGTGTGTATATATACATATTGTATATGTTGTGTAAAAGAGGGTCTGGTGAAGCGCAATTACAAATAAAAGGTCAAAGCCCTAAACTGGTGGCCAGGAATTTACAATTAAAATGTCACAAATCTAAACAGAAATCTAACTGGATTTTCCCTGTGAGCATGAGCAATCCATATCTTGTAATGTTGTTTTTCATGGGTTTCTAGTGGTAATTGATGTAAACAGCATCATGTTATTGCAACGTCCAGGGTTGCAACGAGCACCGCCTCCCTTTGCCGGGTTTGTCTCGCCGGTGTGTGGTTCGGCCGGTGGTGCACTGCCCGTGTTACCAGCGCATCGCACCCACACTTGCAAACAGCCGATTGCCTTCAGCTGTGTGGGTGTGAGGGCATATAGGCTGGTTGTGGGTTATTGTTTCATGTTCACGTTTAGCTTAGCCGTACATATGTTTATGTTACGTGACTTAACACGCTGTCTTTTTGTTTCATTAGTAGGCTTTTGTGTTGTTTTTGTACACGCCTTTGGTTTGAGTTTCTGGTTTTTGTTTATTTAAACGCCGAGCCTTGTGGCAATTACGGCGTAACAATTATTAAATGGGTTAAAAGACATGCAGCATTACCATATGCTGACGAGCTATGTAGTGCCACTGGTCTCCGTGGTGACGATCCTGAAATAGATGGATGATGCCATGTTGTTTCTGGAATGACATAAAAATGCTTATCCAAACTTTAGCACCAGAACAGTCATGTTGAGGCTTACAGTAAGTTGTAGACTACAGAGCTATTGTACTGAGCGGGAAACCAATCAATCACCATTGTATGATACTGTACAAACAGGTTCAATTACATAACTCAGTAGCTCCCAAGATAAGCTGCACATGGCTACACTGTATTTAAAAATAGCCCTTGGTTTTCTATGATTTATTATTCTACAGCTGTGCCAAAGTGTGTCTTCCGCCAGATATCTGAGGTTGCTGTTGTTGAATCTGGCTGTCTGTCCTGTGGGAAACCTATTCTATCCCAATGGACAAATTCCCAAATGAATGCACATTATTATTGCACACAAACTGAAACACACAAAAACACTATACTTTTGCGTAATGATAATGACCAGGGAAATAGCTGTAAATGGTTTCAGAAGCAGCCCTGCACCACTGAAGCCATGGATAGTCCCACTGAGATACTGGCAAGGCCACTTGGCAAGATAGCATTACACTTATATGATAATCAGATTAAAGCAGAAAGGAGGCCTATTTGACTGCAGAGATGATGACAGACAGGAATAGTAATAGGCCAACTAATGTCTAATCCAGGGCTGTTTATGGTTTATTATGTTAACATAATGATTCCGCTAAAATAAAATGAAATGGCAGTAGGCCTAAACATGCAAACTGTATTCAGTTTACTGTAGTTTAATCAGCAAGGTTCAAGATTGTATATGCATGATGTGTATATGGTTTCACAGACATGGATTAAGTCTAGTCCAAGATTAAAAGAACATTTAAATGAAGATCTCCATTGAAACATGTTCTTAGTTTAGGACTAGGTTTAATCCAGGTCTGAGAAACCGGGAAAATATACTGTATACAGTGGCAAATGTAATCGTCTGGAGGTTACAGTGAATCCAACTACATATTGTTTTTCTCTCATGTTCTTATGTACCTTTCCTGGAGCTGTTGACATAATATGGCTGGCCACCGGATGAGATGTAACATCTCAAGCCTCGGGTAGAGGGCTGTTGTTCTCCTCCCTTGGTGCAGGGCTCACATCCAGATGCTTCTGGAACAATAGTAACTTTGGATAAAAATGTCTGATGATGAATGAATACATTAACAAATTGTAATGAGGCCATTAAGGTTTAAGTCGTGGTGTCTCACAAAAAGCTGCAATTTACACAAATGAATGATAAAAGGTTTTGAATACTGTGTTATGGCGCCCCAGATAGTTGCCCCATGCAGCTTACAGTTTATGTTTGAAACCCAACTAATTGCTGTATATAGAGGTACAGTAATGGTGGTTCCAACTGTCGCGGCAATTTCACTCAAATCAAGGAGTGTCTCTTTAAATTGACATTTTTCATATTCTAATCAAGTATTAATTATAGTCCTACATACTGCATTCATTTACCATTTTGTTTGTTTCAGCATCTTCCCCTAGCTTGTATTGTGAAATTGACGTATAGTATATCTCTATATGCACTGGACAAATACCACGTGTTTGCTTTTTCTTATCAGAAGGATTTTGGAGTGCAAAAATCTCACAGTAGGCTATTAAACAGGCACATAAGGCTTACTTGCGATACACAGTTGGCCAGAAATCGCTGCAGTGGAAAAAGTTATCGTCAATCTGAGAATGCCGGCTGACTAGTCATTTTCAGTGCATGGCTAATTAAGAGCTCTGCTGGGTCTGTCAGAAAAACTGATACAGTAACTGCCACTGACTCCCACTGACCAATTGTCCCTCCTGCAATAAGTCTTGCTTTAAAATGCTTCAGTAAAACATTATATAAGTGTGATACATACTATCACTGACTGTGACACCCAATATAAGTTTAATACAAAAAAAAAACATTTAGGCTACAGTATATTTACAGCATTTAACAGACACTTTTTTCAAAACAACTACTACAGTATTGACAACATTTGTCAATAGAACAGCTCACACCCGAGTTGTCGTAAGCAACCAACATTCTGTTAGCTTACTGGCTAGTAATCAGGGAAATCTAGCTATATATTATCTATTAATTTACAAATTACAATTCCCCGAAATAACTGCTAGAATCCTAAGTATCAACAATGTGCTAACATTATATAAGAGCTTATTTTAACAAAGACAAGAGAAAATATAAGGATTTTGGCATTAAAGTATAGCATACCTCTGTGAAATAACCTACCCTCAGACATATTGGGGAGGGTGTTGTAGGGGGTGTAGTTTAGATGGATAGAGGAAATAACATGAGAGTATTAATGGAGTGATTAGTTCACAGGGCAGTGTGGGATGTCAGTTGGTAGAAAACATATAAAGCATTTCTCTGATTCGCAGACACTTGTATATTCACCATTTCTCTTGCCATATTTGAAAGGAATTGGCCTTGGAAATGGTGTGAGTGTAACTGATAGCCTTTAGCATCAATCATGGAGCTGTAATATATCACTGTTAAATTCCCACACAGAGGTCATTTGGTGCACAGGAAAGATAACTCTTCCTGACAGAATCACTTAACAACAGATGCGGTGCAGCTCCTATGTGTTTTATGGTCCACTGCCAAAATAGATATATTTCATGTGAATAAACACATGTAAACATTTACACATATATGTGTACATTTAAATACAAGTTACACTTACACTACATTAATTAAAACAGATTATAGTGTTTATTTATTTGAGTAGATCTACACGTGTATTTCACAAAACTGTGATACAGTGTACAATTGCACTCTTTCACTTCATTTTAAATTATAATTAGTGGTGTTTTGTCATAAAAGTTTGAGAAAAGAAGAAATTTGAGTTATTGTTTCTTACCATGGCTCCACACAAATCCCACACTAGAAAACAATCCGTCAAGATGCAACTGGAAATGTGAGTAAATGCTTCTTACAGGAAACTCAGGAACCTCTTTCTACAATCTTATTACAGGTCAAAACAGTTAAAATTCTGGTGCCACAGCTCAGACAGCGAGATCTATTTCAAGGCATCTTTTCTTCATTTTCCATAAAGCAAGATGGCCTGTTAACAGTGCAGGGCATTGAGTTTGTGTCAAGTGCCAGGGGCCTCTCTTCACCCCAGGGCAGACATAAGGTTTACATCCATAGCAGGCTGCACAAAAGCTCACACTGTCAAGGGGAACTGTGCAGTATAGTCACAATACACAAGGACTATCTTGTCTTGCCACTTAATTTTGTATTAAATCAAATCAATCATGCATGTAATGTGTGTCAGTGCATGTCCACTGTTTCAAACACGAACATCTGTACCGTTAGCAGCTGGCTAGACAGACATCAAAATAAAACACAAATAGAAAGCCCTGGCACATCAAAGCATGCTAGTGTATTGTAAGCAGCTACTGTATGATTTATGGATATTCTATTTCATTAGTTCTTTGTACCATTATAGCTTTCCATTAAGGCTGTACAATTAATAACGTTAATAGTGATTATTAACCATATATTGCTTTACTAAAAAGGTCTCAAATGGTGCAATTGGTGCTACTGCACCAAATAGACTATGTTCTTGTCACACTGTAGGCCTAGTACACCTATACGTACAGTACATTTTCAATAAAGCAGGTTTTATATTATTGCTTATATTGCTTTAAATGCTAGTGTAGGTAGCAAATAGTTGTAACATTAACATCTAGCCTCCTAGCCATGCAAGCCTGTTCCTGTAGCAGTATTATTATATTATTATTATTATAATATACGCATATTTAGCTATAATGTGTTAATTACTGTAGGGCTGCACGTGTATACCTTAGCCTATATCAAAATTCTAATCTAATGTTAACCTGGACTACTTGGACAGTAGTCCAACCTTCCAAAGCATGGCCATTCGAAAAGAAAATATTATTAATAAGAAAAATTCTACCCGTAAATGAAACCTTGAGTATTGGAATGTGGGTGAGTTACATAAACTTTGGAGGCAATCCTAAAATACAAAATCCATCACCTAGCTTCATGTTCAGTCTGATGCTGCGTGCGTCGACTAGCAGTTGCACTGACAGTGAAATGAGTTGACCATGATGGTTGCAAAGAAAATCACTTCATCTTGTGTTCCTGTTTCCTTCTGATAGAATTGTGTTTGATTTATAAAGTCTCGACCTGTGTATTGTTTTTTATTTATAAGATAAATAATATAGGCTATTTGTTTCACCGCAACCTCAACCTCATGCGGCGCATGTGTTGAGCTGATAGGCTAAGAAAAAAGAAAAGAAAAAAGAAAAAAAAAAGATAAAGAACAGAAAATCATATGGCGCGTTGCTGTACTCTAGTGGACGATGTGATAACGACACACGCACGTGCGCGCACAATGGTTTAATTCAAGCTTAATATCAACATTAATTCAATAATAACCCAGTCGGCTTATTACAATGTTTCCGGCAGTTTACCAAAAACATTATGTGTTGGCTCGTGAGTAATGTGTTGTAATTATTTGAGTCTGGCTCCACGATTTTTATGACGCTTCAAAAATCTGCTAGTTAAATTCATTCAAATATTTTTTACCTCATCTTCGGTGAATTGTTTTATATTTCATTAATACTGATTCTAAAACATAAAATCATAAAATCTGACATTTTTCTTTTTTAATATAATCTTTTGATCAGCGTGCACGAATAAAATGGTCAATTGTTTTTTTAACCTGGTCGATTTTCTTCATTGAGAATGAATGAAATAGGTCTTTGATAAGGGAATATCGGTTTTGTCTTAATTATACTGTATTGAATCACCTTATCTGTGTCCATAGAAACCTTCTTTGGATCAGCTTTGGCATTATCCACCATACACTTTTGTGCTACTGGTTCCATTGGTCTAGCCTTTTGGTCCCCAATCCTGGTATTGGAGGGCCGCTGGTATGCATGTTTTAGATGTCTCCCTGCTCCAACACACCTAATTCAAACAAATGGGTCCTTATAACAAGCTATTCATTTGAATCAGCTGTGTTGGATGAGGGAGACTTGACCAAAAAGTGTGTACACCCCTGTTCTAGATGGATAGCAGCCAAGTAATGCTAGGTGTAGTTCTCACATGTAATGTGTAGGCTACTGTTTACATTGGCTAGTTGCCATTTTATCATTGTTATGGAATCTCAGTGTGTATGGAATTATGTTTCTATAACAGTATAAAGTAACATAAATTAAATAATACATCTATTTCTCAAAGCAGTGCATACAAAATATCTTTACATGATGAGGTGCATAATATGACATTTGGAAAACACATTTAAATTGCACATTATTCATGTTTGTGTGTGCTGCAATTCCTGATCATACTGTAGCAACATGTTTGCACAGAAGGATCATTATATCCTTATATTCTTTACATCACACACACAATGGTGTGTGTGATGTAAAAAGAGACACTGCAGTTGATCGCGTGAGCTTTTTCCACCATTCAAAAGTTCACAATTCGGCTTTGCATTATGACAATGACTGTGTATTCTGTATTGTGTGGGTATTCCCAATTTTAATAACAGGCCCACATATTTTATAGATGGTTTAAATTAGCTAAATTCTATTGAATGCTTAGCCACTTCTGAATCACTGTCCACTCTGTGCTGAAGAGAAGAAAACACTTGTATGTTGTTTTCCAGAAGGAGAAGATGAGCACAGATGGTGACATGGCCATCTCCGGGCCGGCTGCCCAGTCCTTATGCAAGTCAGAGAATGAGAGGACAGAGGCTCAGGCTTGTCCTTTTGACAGCAAGATGGGGTGTTTCGTCAGTGACGACAGAGAGCTTTACGTCAAGGCAGAGGTGCTCCTGAACACAGCTGTGAGGACTTGTGACTACAGGGTATGTCAGCTGCTATGTAAGAGCTTTGATACAGAGACTGTTTCGTCTGGCTCACATAGCATTTTGCTGATGTGTTTTCACACATTAACGGTCAACGAGAAACAAGTTTTACCCATGGACCCTCCCAAGGTCGACGAGATTAAGGACATGGTTTGACCCACCTAACATGATCCTGCAGTGCGGTTCAAATTTAAAGATCATGCAGCATCGATGATCTATATGTCATGGAGGATCCATAGAAATGCTTGTGGTAACATATTAGATTGAGATGTAAATGGAACTATTTTCCCAAACTATGTGTGCCTATCATTCTTTCATGTTCAATGGTAGGTCAGTAGTGTGACTGTTACTTAATTATATGGCATGACCGAAAGAACTAGATCACGGATACAAGCAGCCGAAATGGGGTTTCTTAGGAGGGTGGCGGGCGTCTTCCTTAGAGATAGGTTGAGAAGCTCGGCCATCCGTGAGGAACTTGGAGTAGAGCCGCTGCTCCTTTGCGTCGAAAGGAGCCAGTTGAGGTGGTACGGGCATCTGGT
>JAODTR010033200.1:0-21341 GCA_025399935.1 Amblyopsis rosae | reverse complement strand
CTGACGTGGCGGCAGCGGCGCTGTCCGGTGCTGAACCGGCGGCTCGGCGTTGTCTGCTGCCGGAGCGGCCGCGAACCCTGACACAGACAGCGCGGCCCCACATTTGCAACCGCTGACGGGCTTGTCAGCCCTATTTGTCACAGCACTGTTTAGTGATCTGATTGGCTCTAACCTCTGTGGCCTCTCCTTTTCCTGTCCACAGCGAATGGCAACAATTCCACCTCTGACAATCAAACAAATGATCCTGTCCCTGTATCTATGGATATAAGTTTGTGTTTTTCCCCCAGCTTCCATTAAATGTATAAATCACGTGTGTAAGCAAAGCTCATATGATTAATGTACATACAGATCAGTATCATCAGCATACGGCTTGCATCACATGACACAGGGTGACATGATAAACTGTCCCACGTTTTGTCTCTGTGTGCATGTATAGTATAGGCTACTGTGAATATATGTGTGTGTGTGTGTGTGTGTTGTTGTGACCTGGAAGACATTTTTGCCTAATGGCTGTCAGTTTGGGTTATTGTTTGCACTTTGCCTGACCGCTGCCTGTTTTCATATTGCCCTATTGCCCTCGGCATTCGCATAAAACATGTGGAATGACTACTTCCCATGTTACAGCATGACATGACACAAGTGACTACATCACTCAATCCAAGCAACATAGCATCACAATATGCAATCAGATAAGTATATGCAAATGAGCCAGCCCCCACTACCATCTTACATGTTGAGTTGTTAGTTCATTCACACAATGTTAGTTCCTATTTAATACACAATGTAGTGCATTTCATTCAATATAATTGTACATTCTTGTTGCACTATTGACACCTATTGCCGATCTTGAAGGGTGGATTCCTCCCTCTGTGGTCCCTTCCCAAGGTTTCTTCCGTTTTTACACACATGGTTTTTACAGACAATTTTCCTTGCCCGGGGATAGGAGCAGGTTTCCATGTGCTTTCATGTGCTTGTTTCCATGTGAAATTTGGGATTTTACAGCCCTTTGAGACTGTAATGTGATTAAGCCATATACATAAAATTGACTTGACTTTGAGCGAACAGTTGAGTATGGGTTAGAAGAACACAGCATTCTTTATGCAGACAATGTTCTAATTATGTTATAACCTAACCCTCTAACCCTAACCCCTTTTTCCTATATATATATTCCTACATATACAAATGGTATCATACTGCCACAAACCTATACACTTCCTCAATCACCTAACCCTAACCCTAACCCTATACACTACAATATTTTACATTATTTAATGACCAACTAGATAATTAAATGACCAAATCTGATGTTAAAAGTATACTGAGGAATAAGTTGGGAAACGTGTCCGGCTGTATGCAGGTCTTGTAAATCTGCTAAATAACTGCTTCAAATACGGAAAATGTGAAATTAGTAAATGAAGAACTGCACTAGCATCATCATGGAATTAAGTATACAGACTTGTGAATGCTAACAGCCAATGAAAATCTACTATCCATCTGTCTGAGAATGATTACAGGGGTGGGGTCTATAAACCAGACGTTCATCGCAAGTTGCTTATGTGATGTAGTACTAATGGACAGAAGAGGCTGGGATTAAACTGTACCTAAACCTAAACCTTCTTTAGGCAAAATGTTTGCTGTCCATCCAGTGAGACCAATGAAAACCATATAAAACATAATTATTTGGTCTTTGGTTTGAAACGCTTACAGCTACTTTATATAACTTTCAGGCTAAGTGGGTCGCCATTGGTTGCTGTCGAGTTCATATATTTGAGAAATCTAATTTATCTACCTCAGGTACAAGGTGGCTCTCACTATTTATTTCCCCCTTTTTTTCTTTTTCCCTCATTCTCTCTGGGCCCTCTGTTTCTCATTTTTGTCTCACTTCAAAAAATGAACCGTTTTTAAATGACTGTTTTGGTATCCACGGGGAAATCAACAGACATGGAGACAGGATTTTCTCACTTCAAAGTTCCAAAACTGATTTCCAATCAAATAGAGGAAGTTACGTTCCTTGTATGGATTTTCCTAACTCTTGTTAGATGTCTACACACATAAAAGCAAGAAAGAATGTCAATTTGCTTGTGTAGGACTCACTTGTAGTATAGCCACTGGATGTTTAAAGGACTGTCAAAGGTTCTATTAGGAGCAACAGACACCTTAGAAAATCTAGCCAACCCCCACAGGACACAGACATGCTCAGAAATCAGTAGCAGTGTTCTAGATATCAAGGTCATGAGATTTAGTGAAGGGTGAGCAAAGTCAGCACAAAACAGGCCACCATTGTAGTTTTATCTGAAATGGATGAATCATTGCATCTAATATGACACAGGAATCTGCTCTTACGCAAGAACAGGGGAGAGAAGCTTTCCTTAGCAGTAATGTTGTCCTGTTTGTCTGGCTCTGTAAACAGATTCGCTGATTGGCACTAGACCTCTACTTTGACCTATAGCAAACAGTTCTTTGTTAATGCTGCACTTGGCACCTTAAGCAAGGAATTTGGGGAAATAATTTGGCAGAAATGGTAGTATCTAATAATAATTAAATCACTACAAGAAGCATTTGTTAACAAATAACTGAGGTTGATTAAGATTCCAATACATAATGACAGGTCTGATGTTCTGAGCGGTGCAGCAGCTTGTAGTAAATATGATGAAATTAGTGGAAATAACCAGCGCATTGATAATGGGTTAAATACTTGCCCACCTTCCCCCATTGTACTGTATAATCTTAATTACAGTACTTGAAAATGGTGGTATGATTACAGATTGAGTTCTACATTCTGCACGAGTGTCAGCTGGCTTATTACGGAGGAAGACTTCAGCAAGATGACAAATGGAACACTAAATGATGTCACTACATCGAAGAAACAAATTTATGATGTCACATGATGATGGACGTTTGCTCGTCCTCCCTTCAGATGATTTGTGTTGCCAGCGCAGGCTGAGAGGTAATAGGGATGTATTAGGTGCCCATATTCCTCCATGTACTTAACGCCTTAGTTTTTGTAGAAAAAAGAAAAGAGACTTGACATTGTTTTCAATTTATAAATTGTTAACTATTGGCTATTTAGTTTAGCTGAATATTAAACATTCATGTTCACATTCAAAGTGATGTCTTCTGTCTTTGAATTTTGGATGGTTACAATTAAGATGTGAATGCATCCAGAAATTGCAAAAAGGGCAGGGCAATGGCCCATTAAGTCCATCAAGGTAAAATTAATCTAGAGTGTCTGGATATGCTTTCATTTAGAGCTTTATAATGTCAGCAAAATATGTAATTTCAAACAGAAAAGAAAGTAAAGACATCTTCTTGTATTTAGCATGCACACATTTTTCCACCCAAAGTATGACACGGATTTGTTATTCACAGTATTACTTTACATCTTACATTGAACACAATGATTCAGCATGAGCAACTGTCAATTCTCAAATCCTCTTGGAAAACTAGACATATAAATTTACCAAACAAAGACATATTTTGGGCTTTTAGAGCCGAAACGTGTCTGTCACATACTGTATACTGTAACTCACCGGCTCATACAGTAACTAAACTACTGTATGTGTGGTCAGGATGTCTGCCTGCCTACTTACTGTCAGATGAAAATTAATAGACACAGATGTACTCCACAGCTTAGGATAATCGCGTCGGCCTCAGGGCAGTGGGAAAAGAAAACCGCAGTCTAAATATCTCATTAATTCAAATACAGCGAGGTCAAGCGAAGGGTTTCGCTTCCGTGGTGCTGACATTTTATTCCAGAGTTTGACCAAGTGTCCATTAATAGAATTATGGAAATTAAGGCAGCTCACACTGCTCAGCAATGCCAATGGACTCTAGTGAAAACATGACTACACCCTTGTGATTTTGTATGTTTGAAATTGTATTTTACGTTGCTGTTCTGCTGATAGCATGATACATAGCTTTCTGCTGCTGGAATATCATAAGTTGTTGCTCTAACAGATAGAATGGTGGTCTAAGCCATATCCAGACATTTAATGTCTTGCCTGAGGTCTTGGTAAATGATGTACTTAACTTAGAAGATGTGGGGGAAATCTGTTGTCAAGGTATGGGCCACCGGTTCAATATTCTAGCATTTGGAGACCTACTTTACACAAAAAGAGTGCTGTTTACTTGGCAGAAGTTGTGTTGTTGTGTGTAAGTGCATCTAAAGTACATGTGTGTGTGTGTGTGTTTGTGTTTTGGAAAAGAACACTCCACAACCCACTCAGGCTGAAGCCATAAAGATGTGGTTTAATGGCAGCTGATTCACTGCGTTACAACACTAACCGTCAGAGGGAAAGGTATTTTGTGAGAGTGAGGAATTAATTTGTGGTATCTCCATCTCATTATTAGTCTCACAGCTTTGAAAGTAATTAGTGAGGGTTGTACCACTTAATGATGCCGGCGACACTTGCTAACGCAGTTCACTTGCTACAGTGAGATAAAAAAATAAAAAAGGGCTTTAAGGGGGAAAGTGTACATTTAAATTTCATTGTCATTATTCACCACTGTTGTTAGAACACATGAAGCTATGTTCTTGTTGTGCAAGTACAACATGGAACAAGCACATTATCAACATAAATGCACATCATTTTTGTTAGTGAATTAATTCATTATTCTGTTGGCCTACTGTGTTGGAATTGCCCTGATGGACATATTTAATGGCGACCTAAATATCTGTAAATGATAAGAAAACCTCTATAAACCACCCAAGAACCACTTTGAAAGAAGGTATGTTTTTTGCCATGGCTTTATGTTTGCATAATGAAGACTAATGCTATGGTAGTTTTATTAGCATTTTAATCATCTTTGGAGGACAGTGCCCATAGGGCAGTGTAAGGGACAGAAGTAGATTCTTAAAGACTCAGCATAAGAGAGCAACATAGATTCATAGCCCATCTTTCTATTTGAAATTATTGATTGTGTGCTGTAGGTCAAAATATGTAATGAATAGGAGAATCATTCATGCATAAAAGTCAAATGAATCTAATGTAAAATTTAAGAGGTGAGCAAAATTAGATTCTATTCATAGAGTAGAGTATATTACTACAGTAGCATGTCATGTTGAAAAATAACATGAATATCTGACAACCGAAATTAGATTAGCCTCTCACATTTCCAACAGTATTATTATCTCTTGTGAAATAGTGAAAAAGGCAGCAAAAAACCTTGTTTCATCATAGTGTGGCAATCAATGATTGAAGGATATTACTCTGTCTTTATTTTACCCTTTTTGTTGAAGGTAACACAAATAATGCCAAAAGACATACTTGATTTAGACTTTTGCTGTGAAACGGGAAACTGTTTTACAGTACTGTGCCTTCTGATTATACTGTACTGTAGACAACCTGACGTGTCAGAAAGTGCAGGAAACTGCATGCTCCCAAGCAGTTCACATATTTTGATATTGATTGCACCCTATCATTGCCTCCTTGGAGATTAGCTAAATTACCCGCTCCATAATTGGGACTTGTACTTAAGTAGAACTCCACTGTGGGGGAAGATTTAAAATTCCATTAGTGTCATTGACAGCTCCGCAGTGGGTTTAAGACGGGTCTCGTCTGATCGGCGTCCAAAATGTTCAAGGTAATTGATGATAAAAAATTAACCTGCCACAGCAGGGTGATTGATATCGGTGACTCTGTAATTACAGAGCCGTAACGCTCCAAGGGGGCCCGCTCACATACCCATTGTCAGAAAATCTAAAACCCCTACCATATGAATATAGGTACAAATGACAGGGGATCACAATTTCCAGTCACAGTGGATTTACATAGACTAATTTCTAAATGGCTCCTGAGTCATCGTAGGACTTTTATTTTGCCTGATATAGCGACCTCCTGTTGCTTAAGTCTTTCCTGGAAAAATAGTTGAATATATAATGACTTTCTGTCTGTTCTACAATGGCCTGGTATTCGCTTGAGTCAAAGCAAAGTTTGCACTCTTACTTATCAAGCCAAGTTCACCAAGTTTTTGTTTATTTATCAAATAATAAGTGCATGTACTGTAGCATCTAGTTGTACATTTCTAACTACTGTAGTGTTGACAATCTAATCTGAATCATAACTTCACACTGTAACAATGCTGATATTTGAATAATTACTTGTTAATTGTATCTGTAACAAACACATCTGGACAAACACAATGGATTAATTGTATTTTCAAATACAGTACATAGAAATGTGTAAATCTAAATGTCTTCCATAAATGCATACTTCAAAGTTAATGTTTCCTGGCTGGTTTTACAGTATGACATTGTGGCCTTGAGTGTAATATCTGTCATTACGGTAAGTAGACACAGACTCAAATTAGTTCTTATTTGTCTCTCTGTGTCTCAAGGACAGACATTTTGTGCCTACAGCACATGCACCACGTAGCCTCAGCTCCAGGTGTCGCTATGAAAGTCAGCAGCGCAAAACCTTTTCTTTGGTCTTCAATCTGTATTTCCCATATCCAGGCCATGAAAGAACAAGGTCTCATATTCTTTATTTCACACTTCATTTGTTGTATTCTTCATGAGGCTCATCTCGGTTCCCAGATTGGCTGGAGAAACATTATGCAAATGCCCCTATGGTGTGTGATCCACAAGGACTATATTTTAGCACACCTTCATCAGCTATACTAAGATCCTATGTAAACTATGTACAGGATGAGTCTGTAATGCCGAGGTTTTTACTTAATGGATTTTAGTTGAGCAAAATATCACAGGTGCAAAAAGGTGAATTGGAGTTTTATTGAAAAACAAATAACTTGCTGTAAATCAAGAACTTAAAGTCTACTTTCAAATGCCAATGCTAGTGCTAGTGTACTGAAATAGCTTGTTTTAAAAGTGTTTTAATGTGTTTTATGTTTTAAATATGTTTTAACTGTATGGTTAGTATCTGTACCGTAGCCACGGGTGTGCCAGGGTGTGCCTGTGCCACCCAAAGAGGCAGCTGGCACACCCAGTTCAAGAGCAGAAACAGAATGCATTTTTGTTGTAGACTCGCTAAAAGGTTTTGTACAAAACGTAGGCCATTATGGTTTAATTACTAATTATAATAGCCCAATTGTTCACTAAATTTCTTTATAGTCAAAAACAACAACATCATCCATCCACAGTTAACGTGACCTTTGTAGGCCTATGCCTATTTTTTATTTAGTTGATACGTAAATAATGATTGCACGTTGATGTTCAAAATAACCAAAGAATGTAATGGTGGTGTTCAATGTGGCACACCAAGTTTATCAGAGGCACACCCACATTCTTTTTTCTGGCTAAGTTACAGGTTAGGTATAGCATAAACTTCGTTTGAACATAATGAATAATGCCTTTTTTTGGGGGGGGGGGGGGGTCTGTCCTACAATTTGCCTGAGGTTGTGGCCATAGGTGCGTAAGCAGTGGTGAACGTTTGTGGCGAACATGTTTGCTCTGAACTTGAATCTTGAACGATTTGTGTTAACATTTCGTCCAGTGTCAATGTATGTTCGCCAAGAAATACCTCCTCAAACCGCTTGCTTTTGTTCGCAAACGTTCACGGCGAACACTAAGCAAACGAAAAACTGCTTAAATATGTTTGCAAATGTTCGCTAATTCTGAACGCACCTCATGTTTCATCCCAATTTCAGATCATCCTTGTACTGTACCTGAACTCAGTAGTGGTTCTAGCATTGGTAGGACCCTATGCAAAGCACATGGGACGGTTGGTCAGAAAGGCCATGAAGTCCCTATCAAACTATCTCAAATAGGCAGAATAATAAAGTAGTTTTATTTGAAGGCACAAACCAATTGTAAATTATATATAAATAAGACACTAGGTATTTGGCCTGGTTGTGTGATCTCAGCCCCACCGTTATGTGAGGCCTCAGGCAGTTGCCTGTTGGCAAAATGTGGCTGCAATCACGTTAGAACAAACTATACATAAGTTTGATATTACAGTAACATGTGGCTCGCTGTTGAAGGTATTGTGATGTTTGCCATATGTGATGGAACACTCGATAAGAAATCCTTTAAGTCTGGGAACATATTCTAATAACAACATTCTAAATTGAATGTAGGACTCAGATGTAATCCTTTTATCACGTGACATCACATTGCAGGCACTTAGTGAACATGTCATCCACTGTCGTGTGTCAAACTGTGTGATCCCTGTCGTGCTGACAGTTTCACATCTAAGGCTAGATGCAACCATGAAACACATATTTCAGCAGATCATATGTGCACCATAGTGATAGTAAGAACACACACAATGGGCTTACTTTAATTACAGATATGGAGTTATGGTCGGCTATTCATTGACTTGATCCTTGAGACACAACTGCCAAGGCCATTTAACACCTTGGATGTGAGTGTTTCTCACACTCAGTATATAAACATCATGTCATATTTTTATTTGGATGTGACGATCTTTCTTTCCACACAAACCTTCATAATGCAGTTCCTGTGTGCCTTCTAACCCTAGCCACGATCGGAAGAGTAACGGCCAAATCGATCGAAATTTCATTCCAAAGCAGAGAGGTACTATAACCCATTCCATGACCCAATTGAAAGAATAATTCTACCATGTAAACGGTTCAAATTTTAAACCCGATTACTTCCTGGTTGCGTTCTAATGTGCATGCCCCATCTTACGTTTTGGGTGATGCCAGTGAACTATTGAACTACCACTGAACTATCACTGTACAAAGGATGTATCCTATAGTATTATAAGAATGGTACAGTCTGGACAAATCAACTGCAATGCACGCAAATAAGATAATGGGAGTTAGTACGGTGACTTAATCTGCAGCCATACATTTCTCCGCCAGTCACACAAATCACACAAATCAAAGATTCCATTCGGAAAGACAAAAAAGTGTCCATGTAAACCAGTAGCGAACCATGACCCGGGAGAAAATACAGTATGATTTAACTTCAAATCTGTGGTTGATTTATCAAGTTGGAGTCTAGTTTAAAATGTGCTAAAATGATTTTGTAGATGTGAGGTCCCACTAATATGTAGTTCAAGCTAAAATGGGGCGGTAATGCCAATATTGCCCCCCCCCCCCGTTGCCCGGTCTTTTGTTGTTTCTATCTGTTTCTCTTCTCTTCTCTGTCTGCTGTCTTCCCCAGTCTGTCTGTTTCCCTGGGTTTTTGCCTGTATCCCGGTATTCTGTTGGTCTGTTCCGTCCTGTGCTTGCCTGTCCCGCGTTGATTGTTCATTAGTTTCACCTGCCTCTCGTTCCCCCCTACCCAATGGCCTGTCCTGTGCTTGTCTATTTCAGTCAGTCTGTTTTGTTGCATCCTTGTCGGTTCATTGTCGTTTGTCGTTTTCCTCGTCTGTCTGTAGAGCGTGTACCTCCCAGAGTTTCGCTTTATTAAACCGTTGAGTACTATCCCGGTTCCGTGCATTTTTGGGTTCTAACTACCTGATACCCTTGACAAATATTGCCATGTGCATTGGTTTGTTTGTTTTAGTGTAGTGTTTGTAGTGTTTGTTTTTTCTTTTTGTCACTATGGTGACAATAAAAGAAAGAATAAACCAGCCTTAATGTAAAAATATCCATTAAGTTCTAAGTGCATTAATGCTCCCAACAGTTGGTAAAATAGTTTTTAAAATAGATAACTGTGTTGCTTACGTCAATGGAGAGGAGACATTGGCCCCACTGCAGTATAACACAGTACAGTACCTGGGATAACAGACTATTACGCTAAACAATTACCTGACAATAACTTATTAGCACTGCTTCTCTCACTACCATTATGCTTGCTGTGAATTTCACACCTAAATATGTCTGTACTGAGCCTCTTCTAATGGAACCAGAATGTTCTCAGGAAATATAAATCAGATGGCATTTGTAAACACATTAAAAAAGGTTTAAGTCATAAACGTAATTGCTCTCATCTTACTAAATAAGTGCAGATGGCATTTATAGACACATTTAACATGTTGTCATAAAAGCATTCCCTGTAGTATTCACATAATATGCAGTTCTTTGTCTCTATGGGACAAATAAAAGCATTTATGAGTATTAGATTTTTGGGTATTGTAACCTTTATGAAGCTAATGAACTTATTGTATTTTAGTTTGGCATTATCTTGTTGTGAGCCATTAGCCCTCAGAGGTTGGTTTGTCAACAGGTTTTTTTAGATGCCAAGCCAAATGCAAAACCCTTCCAGGCAGACAAAGGGAGATGTGTGAGAACAACAGAGGGTTTTGGGGAAAATTAGTTTGCTTGTCTATTCATTTCAAGCCCTGTTGCTGAAGCTGACAATTTGACATTGTGACAGAGCCAGAGCACAGACAGCCAACAAATAATGTTGACTTTGAATGATCTAAAGAACTGTGAAATTACTATTCTTGCAATGCAAAAAATTAACAAAACAAAAAAAGAAATATGTGGACTGCAATCTTATCTAAATTCAATTAAAACTATATTGGGAGAAAGGCTTAGGTAAGAATAAGTTTAGTCAATACTCATAAAAGACAATATCTTTACATGCATATACTATGTACTGTATATGCCAAATATATGCCTTTTGTTACTATTTAAATAATTGATCAGCACCAGGCCATCTTAATTGGTAGTGACAGTTGTTTAGCAGGCTAGCCGGGGGATGCATGAGTTGTGGCTAATGTACTGCACTATCTACCCCGTGGCTCAGTGTGGGCTGGCAATAATTTAAGACCACCGGAGGGTCTTAATGACCAAATCAGGTTAGGTAAATCGCCACCTGTGCTCCACTAAACAAGATGATTTCATCTTAAAGTGCTCACAGAGCAAGCTCTGTCATAATTTGTCTTCCTCCTTCCTTGAGCTCACTGAGAAAGACTGGGACTAAATGGGCCGTTCTGTATCATCCCTCAGACAAATGCAGAGGATAGCGACACCCTGTCAATGATGCCCTGTCGAGACATTTATGGAATCAGCACTAAACATATAATGTGCTGGGGCCTTCCTTGCTAATACTAGGGATGTGTGCGACTAGTCGGTTAAGCGGTTAAACACTGGGACCATCGCTAGTCTGCAGACTCGGCACCATAGATACTAGTCGGTTAAACGTATTAGTTTTGTTTTAGTAGTGGCTCAGTCAGTCTCTCCTGCCTCAGCCTGCACATGAAACACGCAAAACAATCTGTTGACGCTGCGAGTGGAGTTGGTAGCGCTTGAGTTTCCATGCCTTCTTGGTTCCTAGTAGCGAGGGAGGTGGGACAATTCTAAAAGTGGCAAACTTTGATGTTGCCACTAGCTCTGCTTGCAGAAGACTACTTGGGGTTTAAATTTGCAGTTCAGCGTCTTGCATTATCCAAACAAATCTGGATTCACAACCTCTCTGCTTTCGATTTAACCTTACAGAACAACTGCATTTAATACTGTAAAAATCAGGCCGTCTGGTTCCTGACCTTTGTTTAATTAAGTTGGGCTAAATTGCATTTAGCTAGACTAAACTATCTAAGGTAAGCTAATTAATGCAGCATACAGATACCGGTACCTTTAGTCATATAGAATCAATAAAAGTAAGAGTTTCATAACGCTCTTGTCCCCCTGCCTGTGAATAACGGAGCTGTATTGGCACTCTGCCACTGTTGTGCCGTAGGCTACTGTAACTGTTCATCTGCCGAAGATGAAGCGGTCGGATAATTATTTTTTAAATGAGGAGAAAGCTAAAACCTGATCTCCACCCACTGATACAAAACAGCAGGTAGGAAGAGACCTGCAACATACACACGCTGACAATGTTAAGACTGATTGTGATCAATTTGGACTTTTTCTGAGTGTTTTGGTATTTTTGGACGAATCGACTAGTCTAAGTTTAAAATGTCGTTTAACCGACTGCGAAATTAGTCGCTAGAAACATCACTAGGTACAGCATAGGTTTATAATATCAAACTATTTCCATCAATCTTCGCGATTGACGATTATTTTTAAGGTGCAGATTATTGATAGAGGTATAAATTCACATAATATATTGCCATTGATCTGCAATATTATGTTGTTTATATTTTTTATATAATATATTATAATATTTTAATTCCTTTATAGGATTGATTGCAGACTGACAAATACATACGCTTGGACACATCCCCGATGATGTTAAAGTGGAAGAATCTTTGATGGCTAATTAGTGTGGGCAGCTGTCAGAACAGTAATGGCAGCGATTTAAAAGTTTTGATACTACGGTTATATTTATGCGTTCACAGCTCGCTTTGTTCTCTCTGGGATTATTGGGTTGCTAAGGACCGCGCCGAAGAGACGGAGAGGAGAGGGAACATCAGATTTCCTCTTCCCGCGGTGAATGTGACCACATTAATTATAGATCTATGAGAGGCAGTTACATGCTTTCCACATATTTTTAGAATATGAGATGCTGTTTTTTTTTTTTCTTCTTCTTCTTTAATCAGGACGACAGGTGTCAGCTTAGTTCAAAGGAAAAATACTGAAACCTACTTAAAGTTGTCAGACGGTGACATTCTGAGGAGGCTGAGGTGTGAAGCTTCTATTTGTGAATTCATGGCTAGAGGCGTGCGGGTGGCGGAGGTGAGGTGGGGAGATAGATATCAAATGATTACAGCATACAGTACAACGGCGTACTCCTCCAGGAAGTGTAATGTGCGCACTATCAATGCTCAGACTGCTCAGAACAATGAGCAGAGCACGACCAACAGCTCACAGCCCGGAGACAATGCACCATCACAGATACACATTCTTCACGTTGGCAACGACTTGATTTACAACACCCTGTCTTTATTTCTAGCCGCATCTTCTAAATTAAATAAAGGCATGCTCCTCCACTGAATTACAGAAGCCCACATATGCGCACATGTAAACCCCAACTACACAACAGCACATGTGGCTATAGAAGGGATATAAACTGTCCACAAGGGGATATGTAAATAATAACACACATATTCTATTATATTATACCCATATGCATGCCTATCACTTTACAGTATCTTGCATGGTTAATGAAAATAGGAGTCAGCACTAAGGGGCTTGAACGGAGTTTAAATACAAAACAATATAGATATAACACTGGTACAGCACATGAGAGAAATGGTGGGTATCCTTGTAATGAAATCTTTTACTTTATGCGATTACTTGAATAAGAACAGAAATATACGTTTGTCACAGTAAATTGAGCACACAAGCACGTTCAAAACAAATGCCATACTGTATAACAACACTGTTATGCTAATTTTATGTTGCCTATCTTGCTTTGTAGTTGTATGCTATATGGCTTTACCATTATACATACATGTCTTTTTTTAAGAGAAGCTACATTTTCCAACCAATCCTAAGGGAGTTTCCTATTCCTAGTTTGTGTTTCAGGAAGAATGGAACCATTAGTAATTGTACACAATACATCCAACGCAATTTGTTTAGTGCAGGGATCAAATGAAGTCATCCCAGAGCCAATTTGAAAATGAGTGCATTAGGGCATTTTCTTTTCTCTAGTGTGTTTTAGTGTCACCTAGGGTGGCGTTTCCTCCAAATGTGGTGCAAGGTGATCAATACCCGGAGTAGTGTATAATGGCAGGTGACATTCTCTGATGGAGAACTCATGCATCCAATACCAGAGGTGCATCAGAAACCTCTTCCTCCGGGCTCCCCCGGGGGTCCAGGCCAGGTGTATCAACGTATCAACTGATTGTTTTCAATGTGACTTTGATTGATATCGGATTCACACAGCTGTTCTACTTCACAGACAAGAGGCTGGCTTATCCATGCAGCACACGGCATCGGGTTACATTGTGGCCACATTACCTTTGGTACCTCTCTACCGCAATGCATGTGATGGCGCCACAGTACGCCAATCTACTCCATCTTCCTGTCCTGGAAGTACAATGTGTTTAAGATCAGATTGGGGTGGGATAGTTTTGGGGGTGGGGTTAAGTACTGTATTTCAATAATGTATCCATGGCAGCTGGGGTTACTCACTTTCTCTGTTATCTCTCTCTCTCTCTCTCTCATTATTAATGCATTTGTTTCTCTGTTTGTTTGTGTGTTGGTGAGCAGATTTGAGTTGTTTGGGTGATAAAACTACATTTACTGTAAGACAACATGAAAAGAAATTAAAAAAACTAGACACATATTACATTTTGGAGCGTTAATCTATTGGATCTTTACTAAATCTTATCCTGATATATCTTCATTTATTTTAGCTTATCTTATTTTATCTTAGCTTACATTGTATTACAGTAGATTAGCTTATCCAAGTTTAATTTATCTCAGTACATTTTATTTAGTCTTATCTATTATCTTACAAGAATGTTGCTGCATGGTATAAGTAATAAATTGAAGTATTTTCACCTGTATTCAATATGGAGAGCTACATGTCCCCACATTGCATCACATTTAGAAGCCAAATCAGCATAAGGAAAAAAAAAAAAAACTTTGGTTGAATGGGTTTTCAGCATTCAGTCATGTAGAGGTGATCCCAAAATACGCTGACCAAGCTGATACGGTATATTATTTGGATTTCTTTTTTTCTTTTTTTCTAATTTTCACTTTAAAAAAAAAAAAATATATATTTTCTAAGGAGAGAATAATGTGGAAAAAAGCCCTCACTCAGCAAGGCGCTATTAGCGTGTACAGATAGGTCTGCATATATAAATAAACAACAGCCATGGTCAACAAAGGCATGCTGTGATTCCTATCAATGGAAGCAATTTGTGCAGCGGTATTTTTTTTGTCAGCTCTGTTTGCCAGATTTCCATACCCCCCTCCCCCCACTTTCTGTTCACACGGCCCCCCCGTCTCACTGGCCAGCAGGAAATAGGCATTCAATGCCTTTTAGATGACATCCTGAAAGAAATGAATCTCTCATGGAAAATGAGAACAATGAATAATGAAACAGTGGATGGGATGTTCCTGACCCATGCTATTCATACAAGCTGGGCCATCGCAGAGAGCCATGTATGAAATTGAAGGTTTGTGATCACAGCGCTGGAAAGCGCCAGTGGTAGTGCCATTAAACGGGAAGGAGAAACAAATAGATTTTCTCTTGGCACTCCTATAATCATAATATTTAGGCTAGTCGTGAAGAGAGCTTTAGTCAAGCTAAAATAGAAATGTTGCTACTGAATGATGGATTATATACATTTCACAGTCTACATACCGTGCTGTAGCCATGCGCTATGGAATTTTCATTAAATCCAATCATTCCATTTAGATGTTTAATTGAGACTATGGGGAATTGAAGAAATACTCACAATCATATTAAAACATTCATACTTTGGAATAGTACATGAGTCACAACTGACCATTAGCATATACGCATTTCTCTCCTGTTGGTAAAGACATGGAAATCAACAAAAATCTAAACCTAAATTTTAGAAAGTTAATCAAATAGAATTTTTTTGAAAAGCAAGGCACATTTTGTGCAGTAGCCGATCATAAGCTATATTGTATCTAACACCTCTAGGGATCTAAATCATTAGAAACAACAGAGAAAATATCTGCCGATGAGAACAAACCACAACAGCAGAAGAATACAGGTCCCGGGACTAATCTTTAGTTTTTTTAAAGTCGATCTCTCCTAACATTATCCTCAGCAGGATGGCCGAGGAAAAGGAAGGCAACAATGTTGCTTGTGCCATTTAAAAAGACAGAAAAACCACAGCCCTCCAGCTGCTATAGCAGTTCTCACGCAAAGCACTCGGCTTGAGCACTTACAAATCTTTCTAATCCCTTTCAACATGGAGCAGCGGCTATAACTCCCCCCTTACAGTTTGTGTGTGTGTGTGAGTGGAGCGAGTGAGGGTAAGCTTGGGTATGTGGGTAGGATTTCTGAGTCACAGGGAGCAAGAACATATTAGCACGTGTCATTTCAAGAGGCTGTGAATGGCGGCAATTACCAAACGTGGTTCTTGGGTTAAAGGTTGAGTCTGGGGTTCTGGGGAAAGATTGTTGACTTTTGACCTCTATCAAAGCAAAAACAGCATTTGCCTTCAATGCCATATAGGTTGATCCTTTAGAACCTCCACCCCCCACATTTTGGAAATGTTTCGCCAATACTAGGACATTGTTATGTGGTGCGGTCTGCACCCGTTTGTTTGTGTTGCTATTTACAGAGCCAGGGCGGAACAGGCAGCTAACAGTGAGGTGAAATTATCAAATGTTTACAAAAGTGTATTAGCTTGCTAATACACTTAACGAGCTTTATTACACCTGTATTGCTGACTTTACCTGCAATACAGTAGATATTAGTGTTTGTACATAGAGTGCTTAACATGTGCTTGTGTGTGTGTGCGTGCGTGCGTGCACGCATGTTTGTTTGTGTGTGTGTGTGTGTGTGTCTTGGAGGGGTGCAGGGGTGATGTTGTAATGAACCCACTGTGTTCAGTGTGCATTTGAGTTAATTTGGCTCTGTATAAGCATACAGTATTGAACGCAGATGGCAGGGGTTCTCTCGGAGGCCGAGCATCGGCTACTTTGTCTCAGGTCACTGAGCGCTGTTTACGAATCATTGATTTTATTCCGTTGTACGAGTCGCAGGCGATGCCTTATCTCATGGCCGTCACAAAGGGGAGGGTATACCACCGAGTGTGACCGTGGCACAAACGGTTTACCACTGCGCCAGACCACACGCAGCTTAGCTCTTTTGGGGCGAGGGAAGGGGAAGACTGCTGGATTCTGATGTAGTCGGCCTGTTCCAAACTAATTCAGCATGTCAAATTCATCTTCTAAATGTTGGAATTGTAATCAGATGATTGATTGAGGTGGGCTGTAGTACTGACAGATTACTGCCGTGGACACAGCTGGTTGCTTGTCAACACCGATGGCTGAATGATGTACGACCGCCATCAGGCTAAACAAAGCAGACAGTTGCGAGGTGACGCTGTAGCCCTTTTTACCTATTCAAGTGTTTTCGCTCTCACTAGGCTAAGCTGTTAGTTAGCAGTAAGTGTTAGAGCTACAGCAGTTAGGCTACAGTAGTTAACTCACTATCCAAGCAGTGAGTTGCTGTTTTAGCAAATTTTGCAATTAGTTATTAATTATTTTCAATGCAGTTAGTTAGCAGTAGCCTAGTGCTCATTAACTAAGCAGGTAGCGTATTTAGCACTCAATATCAAAGGATTTTTTTTAGCAATTAGTTACAGTAGTAGTTCAAGTAGTAATAGTAGTAACTACTAGTTAGTTATCAGTTAGTTAGCAGTTAGTTAGCGCTCAGACTGAGTAGATCACTTTTTAATCTGTGTCAGCAGCTCACATTGTTTGCTAGGCTACCATGCTTAGGGTATTAGATGTGCCAACCGCCCGTCTTTCCCTGAGCCTACAGTTCAATCTGTGCGAATAGTTAAGCCTAAAATTTGTCAAATTCCAGTCGCCATCTTTCTCATTGGACGCCGTCAGTGTGACAGTGAGGATCTAACATGTTCTACCTTGATGAAGACATGCCATCTGTTGCCTGGCTCATTTTAATGAATGCCCTGGCGTCAGTGGTGCAGAGGGAATGTGAGATGCAAAATTCCTCCCACGCACATCTCACAGCTCATTTTAAGCAGAGAGAATCATTAGATAGGCAAAGAAGAAAATACTGCTAAAGTACAAAACGCTAACTAGATGTCTGCTGTTGGCTAATGATAAACTGCATTAGAATTTAGATTGGAAAAAATATTGAAAAATGGAAGTGAATCCATACAAAAAGCTTAGCTCCATCAGATAACGTTGGTACAGTATGCTTGAAATGATTCATGTTGAGGGAAGAGGTATTGATGGATTAGAGCCTCTTAACATGTTTACTGATTGTGTTTTATAACCATGTGCAGTGGGTTGCAGCCACATGTCCATAGGCCTACTCTCAATATTCAGAGGGGGGAAAATTGCTGCTTCATGTAATGAAATATGAGGATCTATTGAATTGGAAAAAATAAATGCTTTCGAAAATATTGCTCTACAAAGCTAAATGGACGGGGGGCCCGCAACAATCATTATTTATGAGGGAACGAGCCTGTGCAGATGACATCTCCGATACTTTTCAGCATTTTTCATGCAACCAGATACCCACGGAATGGCCAGACAGACTCCAAATAAAAGTCAGGGCCAACGCAATGACAAAAAGTGCATCTGGCAATATGCTTAAAGAAAACAGAATCAATAACCAATCTAAGGCACAGGGAGGGTCAGGTTTAGCCAGGAGGGGGTTATCATATAGCCCCGACCCATGTAATGAAGGGCCTCGCACAGTGTCAGGACAGTTTTAAGATAGCTTTCAGAGCCCAAAGTCACAGTAATGGTATGGCGGAAAAGGATGTCTTCTGGATTTCTTGCGAAGGAGAGACCAAAAGCTTATACTGTACTGTACCTGTAGCATATGACTGGAGAGAAGGATGGCCTTCATTAAAACAGCTGGCCAGAACAAATTTACAAAGTTGAAAATGGAAAATATATTTTTTATATATACTTTATATGGTTTGCTCTGAATTGGAAAACATTTAATAAATAAATAAAAAATAAATAAAATATTGCCATATAATGTGGTATTGTGAGATTGTATGATTATTAGTTCAACTTAAATTGTAGTTCGGGTCATATTAATTTAGAGAAACCTGTTGTCTACCCCAACATCATTATCGCCTCACAGAAGAGAATCTTTCATTAACTGACATTGATGTACAGGCTCAAACAAAGTTCTACGTGAGGATGGATCTGAGCCATCTGACAAGCTCTGCTCAGAATTATAATTAATTAGAATAATACAAATAATACAAGGCTAGGCTTGTGATATTGATGGAAAAATGGGTTTGACCTCAACAACTCACATCTGGTGCTGTGCTTTAGAAATATTCAGCTTTAATAAGTGTAAGTTATTAAAGCAGTAAAGCAATTCACTTATAAAAACTATTATGGTTCAGTGTTAAATAATTAAATATTTTTTTCCTTTACAGTGTGTAGAATTAAACATATTATTTCAGAAAATCAGTTTGGACCATTGGGATGAATAATAATTAGAGTAGCTATAACAAAACATATTTTGTATTTATTTTTTTCAGGAATTTTTCATTCTTTAATGCATCTAAATCTTCCAATATTTTACATCCATTCATATATTGCCAATGATTCAGTCTGATGTTTAATTGACAGGGTAAATTACATAACATTAACAAACCCTGGACATGAAGAGAAGATTGTTCTTTCACTGTGGCCTAAAACTGAACCTACATTCACACCACCAGTGTTTTTGTCACTGCTGTTTTGTCTGGGCATGTCTGCCCTGTCACACATGAGGTAGTGTCAGCCTCTTCAATTAATAAGAACGAAAATATACTGTCATTTAAGTGACTCATGCTGAACATCTGACACATATACCCATGTAAGCATGTCACCACTATCAGGAAGTGTGATTAAGTAAATGGACTGCATTTATATAGTGCTTTTAACCAAAGCGTTTTACATTATTTTCCTCAAATTCACACACCGATGGAGATGTCATGCAAGGAGACACCTGACCACCGGAAGCAGTTAGGGTTTGGTGTTTTGCTCAAACCTCTCTGGGAACCAGCACCTTATCGTGGTGGAGAGGTTTGTGTGTCCCTATGATCCTGAGAGCTGTGTTGTCTGGAGCCTTGTGCTCCTGGTAGGGTCTTCCAAGGCAAAGTGGTCTCAGGGGAGGGGCCAGACAAAGAATGGTTCAGAAGACACTTATGGAAAATCATTTAAAAGGAGAGGTTACTAGGAGTCGAGTGCGCTGTCAAATGGGTGGCAGTAAAGGTCAGGTACCTCGACGGACCAGACCCGGGCAGCAGAAGCTGGCTCTGGGGACGTGGAGCGTCACCTCACTGTGGCGGAAGAAGCCAGAACTTGTGCAGGCGTTGACGCGCTTCTTCTGGATAGGGGATGGACTTCATTCTACTCTGGAGTTGCTCAGGGTTTGAGTTGCCGGGCGGGTGTGGGGATACTCACAAGTCCATATGTTTGAGTTCACCCCGGTAGACGAGAGGGTCACCTCCCTGCGCCTACGGGTTGTAGGGGGGGAAAACTCTGACTGTTGTCAGTGCCTATGCACCGAGCAGCAGTTCGGAGTATCCGTCCTTCCTGGAGACTCTGAATTGAGTCCTGTATGGGGCTCCAGTAGGGGACTCCATAGTTCTACTGGGAGACTTCAACGCGCAAGTGGGCAATGATGGAGACACCTGGAGAGGTGTGATTAGGAGGAACGGTCTCCCTGATCTAAACCCGAACAGGCGTTTGTTTTTAGACTTCTGTGCTAGTCAGTCTTCTGTGCTAACAAACACCCTGTTCGAATATAAGGATGCTCATAAGTGTACGTGGTACCAGAGCAATCTAGGTCTAAGGTCGATGATCGATTTTGTGATCGTATCATCTGATCTGAGGCTGCATGTTTTGGACACTCGGGTGAAGATAGGGGCAGAACTGGCTACCGACCACCATCTGGTGGTGAGTTGGGTCAACGGGTGGGGGAAGACTCTGGACAGGCCTGGTAAGCCTAAAGAGGTAGTGCGGGTGAACTGGGAATGTCTGGAGGAGGCTCCTGTCCTTGAGATCTTAAACTCACACCTCCGGCTGAGCTTCTCTTGTATCCCTGTGGAAGTTGGGGACATTGAACCTGAGTGGGCAATTTTTAAAGCTTCCATTGCTGAAGCTGCGGTGAAGGGCTGTGGTCTCAAGGTTTTAGGTGCCTCAAGGGGCGGTAACACTCGGGCACTGTGGTGGACACCAGTGGTCAGGGAAGACGTTCGACTGAAGAAGGAGGCCTTTCGGGATATGTTGTCTCGGAAGACTCTGGAGACGGGCCAGAAGGGCTGCAGCATCTGCCGTAGCAGAAGAAAAGAAGAGGGTGTGGGAGAGCTTCGGAGAAGCAATGGATAAAGACTTTCGGTCGGCACCAAAGTGTTTCTGTAAAACCATCAGCCACCTCAGGAGGGGGAAGCGGGGAACCATCCAAGCTGTGTACAGCAAGGATGGGACGATGTTCAACTTAACTGAGGAGGTAATCGGGTGGTGGAAGGAACACTTTGAGGAACTCCTGAATCCTTTCTGAGATAGAGACATAGCTGGAGGCTGATCATCATCAATTTCTCTGGGGGAGGTCACTGAGAAAGTCAAATAACTCCACAGTGGCAAAGCCCCGGTGTTGATAAGATCCGTCCAGAAATGCTAAAAGCTTTGGATGTGGAGGGGATGTCTTGGATGACACACCTCAGTGCCAAAGGAGTGGCAGACTGGGGTGATGGCTCCCCTCTTCAAAAAAGGGGACCAGAGAGTGTGTGCCAATTACAGGGGTATCACACTACTTAACCTCCCTGGTAAAGTCTACTCCAAGGTGCTGAAGAGGAGGGTTCAGCCGATTGTCGAACCTCAGATTGAAGAACAACAATGCGGATTCTGTCCTGGTCGTGGAACAACGGACCAGCTCTTTA
>JAODTR010033190.1:0-21342 GCA_025399935.1 Amblyopsis rosae | reverse complement strand
GGCCCTTAGTATGGAGGAATACATTTGAATGCTAACAGGTATGTTGTTTAATGCGCGGGACCGCCGGATTCACTACATATGGCTATGCAAATATTACCTGAGTAGATTCCTCACACTGAATAATTTCCACACCGCAGACATGCGTCTTGCCAGTTGCCAGTGAAGCTACCATCACAGGTAGCTACGGTACAGTCTCGATTAGAAGTGGTACTGGATGCGTGAAGCGAATTCAGTGCAGCCCCATCGCATGCATGTAAACAATAGCGTACCTCCAAAAATTGCCACCGAGCAATCGCTTCGCTGTATTCCGCGGCGCCGCCTCACACATAGAAATGCACTGAGAAGCATATACTGTACTACTGCGGTTTGTTGATACGAGCGGTATTCGCCACTTTGTTTATCTTACTATTTACGGAGCCAGGGCTGTGTAGAAGTATCAGATACTTTTTTCAACATGCGCAGAGAACAAATGCGAGGAGATGTTTGTTGAATTTGAATTGAAAGTGTATTAGCGTAAGTGTATTAGCTTACATTTAGCTTGTTACAGTATAACTGACTTTACCTTTACGGTAAGGTGCAGTTGCCACTAGTGCTAATGCTAATGCTAGCTCTCGCGCATGAGGCTTTCACACATTACAGATTCCCATCTAGTACTTTATGGAAATGTATTCAGTCGATGTATGACTACAGTTCAAATTCTGCAAGGGAATGAATGGGTTGCATTGGGTCTGCTTATGTTTGTGTGTGTGCGTATGCGTGTGCGTGCGTGTGTGTGTGACTGTTGGCATGTTTCCAGTAGACTGTTTTTAAACATGAATAAATAATGTTCGGGGGCTGTCTTATGAATGTGTGAAGGGGCGCTGAGAGTGCACAAGGTCAATCTTTCAATCTTCCACTTTTGTAACACAGCCCGTTGACAAGCTCTCCCCAGACAGGCGAGAACAAAATAGCAGCATGTTTTCCTTCTCACTCAAGCGCTACACGCGTGTGCTAGCCATGTACTACCACATCTGGAGTGCTTGTTAGTAGGCTATATCAAACATGTCCAGTTGATGTGAGAACTGTATCGTGTATGAGCTTTTATCAACATCAGTATTTTACTTTACGCTACAACTGCCACTGTAACTGTATGTGTATTGAGGTATTACTGTAGGCCTGTGTTTGCACATAATTTTCACCCTCACTATGAAATTCATATAGTTTAGATTTTTAGAACAGGTCTGTGCCAGTATACCAACATATTGTACAGGACTTTACGCTATTCACTCAGGCCAATAAATACACCCCCTTTTGAAGTCTAAGGATGTGACACAACTTTACAGTACTTATAATGCCTACAGCCATCTGGTTGCCTCGTTTGTTTTGGATGTCAGCCAGTTATTGAATGACATATGCTGGTATTTGTCAGTCATGTCTGTATGGTCGCTACACTGGAAATGGTTGGAATAACTTTCACCGTGAAACATGAACATTTTGAAGGAATATTAATTATATCAATTGGACATGGAAATTGATAGTATAATTTGTGAAGAAAATGGATACCATTATAGATGGGAGTTATTTTTTATTTTAGCTTTTAATATATTTGTAAGGTCTGCTGCATAATGATGAAGTAGACCATTGCCGGTGTATCAGGCCAGCTGACACTCAGAGACCACCCCTCTCTGGACAGTATAGATGGAGCACAGCCCAGATTTATAGAAGGATCATGACCACAATTATATGTACCTTGCCTAACGTGCTTCTATCACGCTTCTGTCCCAAGTGAGGCTCCCGCAAAGAGGCATAAAGCTGTCAGACACACATTGATTTATGTTAGTTCTCATTTCTCCCTCGTTGCAACGTGTCTGTACTAGTTGTTTCTGTAATTCCGGTATTTTGTGTGTGTGTGTGCCATTTTCTTCCTGTTCTTTCTTTCTTTCCATTGCTGCCATGAAGCTACATTCGTCGTCACGGTGACACAACACTGCCCTGTCATGCATTCTTGCAGTGACAGCATCACTCTGCCTCCTGGTTGTCACTCTTTCCAGAACACACACACAAACACACAAATACTGCACATTCTATGGAAGAGTTATTTTGCTAAGCTATAAAGTGTTGCTTTGGGTTACAACACTCTCCCTCACACACACACATGCAGTTGGAGTTGACATAACAATGTATCTGTCTGTCAATCGTGAGTTATTTCAGTGGTATTCGAACTAGATTATTTAATTACGAAAATTGCAAAATCATTAAAATTATTATTATTATTATTTTGCGACCCAGAATATGCATATTGCGGCTGTCAAGGCTCCTCCTGACCCCGGCATGCACACACATTTACAGAAAGAGACTCGTACATGTAACTTAAAGTCAACACAGCGCTTCTGCCGTGCTCTTGTACAGACAATGAACCCAATATATACAAAGCCAACTAGTGTTCACCAAATGAATTACACTAGTATCCATAAGTCACTACATACTTTACATAACAATAGGCGTTTATAATTTTAATGCATTTTAAAAACCTAAAGAGTTAGTTATGTTTCTCAAAAATATAGCGTCTGAGACACAGTTGTTAGATTTAAAGATAACATTTGAATATGAATAAGCAACCCTTTATAGGGAAAGGAACCATATTTGGTCACTTCCCTGAACATTCAAAATGGCGTTGCCATGCTTCTCTGTGAGGTAGTATAAACACTTGGGCTGCATCCGAATACCCGTACTTATACTATATAGTAGGCAAAAAGCATTACGTCACAATTAGTAGTATGTCCGAATACTCAGTAAGCAGTTGGTAGTAGGCGAGTGGCGTACTCCCTCCGTAGTGTACAAACGTTCCACACTACGCCATCCCATAAGTCAGTTGGGCACTATCCAGAAAAAAAATCGAAGAAGAGAAATAGCAGTAAATAAAATATAACATGACGGTAGCAAGCAGCGAAGGTGCGGCGATGTACAAATGTAAATATCATAATCATACTATCACTCCAAAGTAAAGACAATTTAATAATATCGTTTTTTTTTAATATGTCGCTATTGAGGTGAGTTTTCGCAGCAAACATCCGGGTCAAAGGACATGTGAGATGGCAGTTGAGTATATCTGAATTGTGTCCCTTCTACTCGCTCGCTTACTCAGAACATCCTAGACTAACAGTTGGGTAGTAGGTACTTCACCAAAGGTAGTCTATACTGAGTATTCGGATGGAGCCATGAATTTCTACAGTACCAGCCATTCACAGTTACACAGTCACAGTTAGTTACACCAGGGCATCTGACCAATCAGGAGTTTCCCGGAGCATTTCCAATTTAGCATATTTTCTGAATTCTGAAAATATGCTTTTGCGCTCCTACCTACTCCAACATCTACTGTTATAACATAGAAATTAATAATGGAAGGTCGATGAAAATCACATTATACAGTTGAATAGTTGTGCTACATGATGTGCTGTTGTTTGAATAGGATTTCAATAAGTTATTCAATAAATTATTTAATAGTGCAACTGCTTCAACAAGTACAATGACACAGTTACTTAAGGGACTGGACTTTGACAAGTGAAAGAAATAAAACATTAAATAAATAAATAATTAAATAAATAATACTAGTTTAGGTGGACAAAATTTTAAATGTTCTTAAATAATAACTACAAATATATCATTAATACATATTCTTAAAAAGAAACATTTTAACGTTTATAATGTTTATGTGTTTTCTAATACACTTTTTTGGGAAAAACGTACCATAGGGCAAGGAACCATATGGTCACTTCTTTGACCTTGAACATAATGTTTCATTTTGAAAAAAGTGACAACAGTAATAATGTATTGTAATATCCTCCAATAATCCTATAGGGTTGACATTTTGATTGTCTAAGTATTTAAATGAGTGCCCTATAAAGGGTTAATTAAACGGCATTTCAGTCAATGGCAATGTGTGCTGGACATTCTGGGGCTGATTGGTCAGAGAGCACGGCCCTATTATCGCCACTATTTCTGCCTTCACTTCAGATGCTATACAAGCTGTAAAGGCTATTTAGCTTCACAAAAATATGTTGATGATTTAATGTGATTTACACATTAATCGTATATCTCTTTCTAATGGTTTAATTATGCTATTCTTTACAGGAACATCTATTTGTTTATTTATTTAATTTTATATGTGTAACGTGTTATTGATTTGGGATATAGATGCTACATTTTTCATTTGCTGAAACAGTATGCGAGTTTGGAGTAATGAATTCATATTTCACCGTGTTCTTCTCAAAAGGTCCTCCTGTAGACTATAGGCTACTACAGCGTGCGTACAGAGGGTTTCCCAAAAAGATCCATACCACCCAGCAGGCCCACTGATTGACAGGACAAGGCTGGCGCTGGACCCTCCTTCCCATCGCCGCCTCCTCCCACTCCTCTCGTCCCCTCTCAGCTTTCCTCGCTTCTCAATCGCGGGGTCTCGCTCACAAACTCCACACCGAAACAGGGATGCAGCGAGTGCGCGGCGCAGCCTGAAAATGGCACCACCAGTCGTGCATTGGATTTATCAATCCCTTTTATTGTCTTCCCTGCCTCTTTTCCAAGCGTTTGCGCAGAGCAAGGGCGCGCGGATTTACCCAGAGAATGAAGGTGAGTGTCTTGACGGATTTCTCGTATTGAAACGGTGGCACTTGTACACGGGTTTAGGCTGGGGAGACCCCCGTTTCCCACTTGGATAGAGCGGAACGAAGGGACTGGCTCCGTTAAGTGCTGGGTGGTATGAATCATGCATTAAGACTTCGGGGAGATGGAGCCAGAAAAAACTGCTCGTCATGTTTTTCTTTTCAGAGCACTGACATAAAATTTGTATAACCTACACACACATCATCCATGCCAGGCTGAACGTAGAGTTTAATATATACAGTTATACTGTAGCTTGCAGTCCTTCCACTTTTCCGACTGGGAAATATGTTTCCCCACACGACACTTTGAGCCATTATCAACATGTTAATGCATACATTTAGATTCTCCAGATGAACGTAAAACCTAATAATTATTGCGAAATGACACAAATGGTTCGTTCGGATAATTTGTATCACACTGATGGATGTCTATTTTTCCTGAACACTGTATTGGGGCATGCAGTCTCGCAAATGGGAGGCAGCAATTACATCAGATTTGTCACACGCTCCCAGCGAGCCTCTCTCGGTTATTGTATTAACATCGATGCTCGCTCTGAAATTATCCCCAATACATTCACTTCCTAACTACTTCTGATTGGACGAATGGCCTCGAACATGGCAGTTAATTGTGAAGTTGAAGCTGTTCTAAATGTTGAAGCGGTTCTAAATTAATAAATATATCTTGTTATAGAAGTCAGGAGGGTTTAATATGGCCTATCCTATCGTCAGGTTGTAGGCATTACCCATTGTTGAACTGTTTTGTATTGTCTGGCTGCGTAAACGGATGTGACTTGTTAGTCCCTGAGTGAATCGTTTTATTCACTTGACGTCTTGATGTGTGTAGGCCGTGTGTAGTCGCGTGGCCTGTAGCTGCAAAGCTCTCCATCCCTACAACCCATGCCCTGTTTATTTACCGCGTTCCAAATCCCACCATATACTGTAGCTACGTTATTTCCCTAGACCTACATTAAATCGGCTTACCCTCTTTCTCTTTAGTATCAGTTTTACAGACACGTGTCCGATATGGATATATAGTAGACATGCTCAAAACATTTAGAAAGTAATTTACTGCAGTGTGACGAATAGTGAGGTTGATAAAGGTTCCCTTACACGTAATGTGTATGGAAACTATCAATCTCTGGTCGTCGGCTGAATAAACAAGCGGCGCGAAAAACGAACAGAAATGTATGTCACAACCCGGAGGAGTTTGTGAAGAGACATGAGGATGGATGTAGGAACGTGCGGGTGAGGGGAGAAAGAAAAATAGATAAAGACGTTACACGCTTCCAGTGCATCCGTAGGGGACACAACGTGCTCTTGAATCAATGATTAAACCATAAAGCCAACTGGAAGCAAACGTGAACGGAAACTCCTGCTGATATAGATAAAACGGGACGTTTGTGTTTGTGCGCGCGTATGTGTGATAGTGTTGTGACTGCGTGTTTGTGGGAGAGAGCGAGTCATGTCTTGGGAGTTTCTTGTGTTGTAGTTGCGTGTGACGTGTGTTTGACTCGCATGGTCAAATCAAGTCAATCTGCTATTTCAGATTGGCTTTTTTGGGAAATCTTCACACTGCGTGTTTTAGTGTGTGTGTGTGTGTGTGTGTGTGTATGCGTGTGCGTGTGTGCGCGCGTGTGTGTATATGCGTTCATGCGATAGGTACAATAATCAAATAAAGCGTTGTTTCAAAGCAATGCTAGTGTTTTCGTGTGGACTGTTTTTCTGCCCCATGCTGGGAGTTCAGTTAGAGGAGCGGTGACTGTCTTTTGAGGCTGCGTGTATGTTTACTCTGTGTTTACGCAGCAAAAATAAATAAATATAAAACACAAACAAAAATCAAATTTATACATTTCTGAAATCCTACTTGTCTTTAAACTAAAGGAATGCCGCTCGAGATGATTTTACTCATTTCCAAAATAAAGAATGTTCTCAAACAAGTTTATTTGAGTAGGCCGTGCTTTTTGCTTTTGAATGCAGAGAAATTATCTAACCCATAACAGATAATGCTGTTAATGGAATATATGAGACTAAAAGGCTTATGAAATACGTATTTTTAATTGGTGTAGTGTGTCCTAGAGGCTTCTCTTTTAACATTGCATGGCATGCAGACCCACATAAAATGAGATACACTCGTCACAGAGTATATAATACAGTATGTTTAAAATAACACAAGTGACCCTCAGAAAATGGCGTGGATCTGAGCTGTCAAAATGCAAACATTGTTGTATAACTGGTTGACAAGCATGGTTTTGGAGAGAAAATTTGTAATAATGCTAAAGTCGGCGTGCAAGAATGTATGGGCTCATATGCACCAGTAGAGGGCGCGCGAGACATCCTCTGTCCTTATAACATTAGTGTGCTAACAGGTCTTCCCTCGCTCATTTTACCGTTGTCTATTCCGTCATCATTTCTACGTCTCCCGCGTGTTAGGAGAACAAGAACATCACAAGAGGTTGTTTGCAATATATTCCCTGTTTTGCCCTCCAGTTTGTTCTCTGTATGCCGCATGTTTAACCCTGTTTGCCCCCCCCTTACCCCTGGTGTTCCACCCGTCTCCATTCCTCCATCTTACAAGAAGATCCCAGCGCTTCCTTGTCTGTGTTCAATCTCCACGTTATTTACTGCATTCGTACAAATTCAAGTATTACTACACTGCCCGAATTTGCTACAGTAAATTTTAAGTTAAAATTCACTAAACGGGCTAAGCTATTGTAAGATAATAGATATTTCGCCAAATTAAGTGAATATCTCCTCATGGTTTGCTAGCTGCCCATTCTCTGTGCGTGTTCTGGTCCTATAGGTCTGTACATGACAACATAAACAGTGGTGCAGACTGCACACTATCTTTGCCTTTGTGTGTACTGAAGGGGCACCCTATATGACATTGAAGGGAGAGGTGTTTTTGGTTTGATGAGTTCAAATATGAAGTATCTTCCTCCACCATTATTTACCTCACCTTAGTCTGTTGGAACGGGTTGGGATGTCAGTTGTGGGGTACCATCTGCAAGCACAGCCTGCTTTACTGGTCTTGCAGCAATATTACAGGCTTTTATATCCGCACTGTAAAAAGAAGGCTAAGGCTAACACAAAGGTGAGCTGTTAGTGCACAGGCAAGCACATGTAAAACATGGCCTCTACGCACTCACGCACGCACGCGCGCGCACACACACAACTACGCACGTTGGCAAATTGATTATGATTCACACGGTCAAAGGTGTGCCCTGGTTTAATTGCTTTAATCAATAATAGTTCTACCTATTGGAAGAGATATGTCTCACTGTGTGTGTATGTACTTTACTATATGTGCACATGTGTCCTCGAGATTGCTTTGCTCCTATGTAACAGCTTTGACCTTGGATAGATTAGGCAATAGAAATCCCCCTTCATCAGGCAGAGAGAGAGAGAGAGAGAGAGATGACAATCACCACTGTGACAAACCTAGTTACATACTTCTTTCTGGTCACATACTCCTAACTACATAGAGAGGGAAGAAGAAGCCCTTGTATTTAGTCCCAACCTCATGCCCACCTACAGACTACAGTAGGTACCCCTTCGTTCATTTCTGGCATTCTTCCCCGTCCAACCACACCCTCTCTCTCGGTCTGTCTGACCCCATCTTGATCCTCTACCAGCAGTCTTCTGCTGTTGGATAGCAGCCTGGAGCCTCTGCGGCTGTTCTGTAATGAGGTGGAACGGCAGGATGGCTGAAATCCCGGTCCTCACGCACACACGCACACCTAATGTATGGCTGCAGGGTCATTTGTGTGTCTCGGTCCACACAACAGTGTGTCATGCATTCCCAGGACTAGCTGATAGATAATGTACAGTATATGAATTCATCTTATGGACAACGATGCCATGAAGAACCATGTCTGTGTGCACAATGGAGAGTGTGTGGGGAATATAAGTTGGTACAAAGTGAGCGTTTGAGCACTAACAAAAATGAGATGAAAGGGAATTATGCGATGACTCATTTAGGAGACATTTTCTCCCGCTGAGCTTCCATTTCAGTTGGCGTTGTCATTTTGATCTTACATTGAGTGGGAGGATAGGTTAGAGATGATTGGTCACAATCATAAATAATTTTGCACCTGGGCCAAATCTGAATGATTCATGTAGAGAAGACTGACATGTTACAGAGAGTTTTCAATGTTCAGTCACATCCACTCTGGTCTCTTCAGATCACACAGTTGGATTTAAAAGAGAAATACATGTCTTTGGTTTGGGCTACCACAAAGCTGTAGGCGGGCACGGTTGTTGCACCATAACTAGTGTAGGTTTAGTTTGGGTCTGTTTGTTGGCAATGGCATCATAGCCATTATTGCCATTGATATGAGCTCGCTCACCACTTTAAATTCTTCTTTTGTTGGAATACTACAGATTTGGGATTTTGGGACTTGTCTCGCCATGTAAAAACTGCATCGCAAATCCTTAGGCGGTAATTTCATACTGTATTACTGCAATGTATGGAAAGCCAAATGGACCATTAACTCCCGAGAACTAGAATCAGGAATCTGGCTAATCTTTCCTCTCATGCTGTTGTCATTTAATGCATTCATAGTGGGACGTTAACCAGGCATTATTTAATGTGTTACTGTGCTTTCAACATCTGTCTATTACCAGCATATGTCTGAAATAAAGCTGGAAATGTCCACTGCTGTATGTTGTAAAGCAACCTCTCCCCTTTGATGTGCAAAACTCTCCCTACGCATCTTGTGAGTAGCCCTAACTACTGGTCAAAACACTGATTACTGGCCTTTGAACATGGTGACCTCCACCCTTCCCTGTTCTACAGCCTCCTCTGGCTCCCTTTTCCTCTGCGCTGTCCTCCATCGTTCGCTTTAACCTTTCATTGCATTTAATTGAATTTGACTGTTTGCTTTTCTACAATCCCCCCAGTCCTTGTTTTTCCGCTTGTCGTTTACTCTCTGGGTTTGACCGCTGAGAGGCAGCGTTAGTGAGCTCTGCCAATAAACAGCCGGGGATTTGGCCGGTGGTGTAGGAGGTTTGTTGACTTTATCACACCATGCCTGCCCCAATATCCATAGTACTGTCCATACAATTTAATTCTCATGTTGTCTACGTATGTTTATGTAGCGAGCTGATTGGCTGTTTTTAAAAAGCGTAAACAAATGCATGTGACCTTATAGCACAAATAGCAACACACAGACAAATGAGACAAATAACTTTTAAACGTCAAGTATAGCTTGTACCATATTTGTACTCCTCTCCTAACCCTTGTTTATACTGTGCCATGCATATTGGACTGGGGCCGCACAGTCTGAGGCGAGGACAGGCCATCGGGCTATCAGACAGGCTGTCAGTCAGACAGATAGACGTACAAGACAGACACAGATATGGTGTACTGACAGCTCTACGTGTCTGGGCGCTGGCTGTGTGGTGTCTCTCTTGAGGCGTTTTTGTGTGTGTGTGTGTGTGTGTGTGTGTAGGGGTGCTTCTGTGTGTATGTAGTGACCTGTCTTAAGTGCCTGTGCTGTCATGGCTGACTCCTTAGATTCCAGCCCAATTTACCCTCCTGTGACCAACCACTGTGTGACAGCTGTGTGTGTGTGTGTGTGTGTGTCCACGGAATGTTGGTGCTTGAGACTCCTTATAACAAATGGAGCGTTGAAAGGTCAGGAAAAAATACAAATGAGCCTTTAAACACACACACGCGCACACGCACCGACATACAGTATGTAAATGTATCTTACATTACTGTGTCCAACTGTGTCAGTGTTAGTTATGCTAGCTGTGTCATTTATTACTGTAATAGAAGACAGCTTTATCAATTGCCATTCATTCTTTTCATTCTTCACTCGCTGTTTAATTCAGCCGTTTAAATGAATGCTGCGTGTGTGTACATGAATGTGTGTGTCTATGTTTGCATCCAGGCCTTTCTGTTCATTATGAGTCTATAGTGACATACTGTATGTGTGTGTGTGCGTGTGTGTTTGTTGCTGCATGCCCTGATAAGATGTCAGTATGCTGCTGGAGGAAGCTTATTAAAAAAAAGTGTGCATCTAACTAGGTGTCACAGTTCAAGACTGCAGGCATTCAACCAGCACACCCCCTCAGTCAAACATACACTCACTCACTCACTCACGTAATCTCTCTCTCTCTCTCAATCACACACATGCACACACGTGCACACGCATGCACGCATACACACACACACACACACACACACACGTTTAATATTTGTATATCTTCAGCTGTTTATAACACTTGCCCCCTGGGCTGTAACTCTTTAATGTGATACACTTGACTTGGACAATAGGCCAGAGAAAGACTTTTCTAAAGTACGTACATAATATAGCCTAGCTGTGTTTACTGCCGGCTGACCAGCCTGTTATTCCTTTAATAATAATAATAATATTTATAATAATAATAATAATTATTATTATTATCATTATGTATTTAGCTGTTGCCTTTCTTTTACAGTATCCTTGAGCCTGAGAAAGGCACTTTAATAATAATAATAATAATAATAATAATAATAATAAAATAAAAAATAATTAGGTGCAGCACTCAGGTAGTATTGTGAGTGGGTTATTCAGGACCCATGCCATGCTGTGGGAAAGTAATTCTGTACAGGAGGGTCTTGCTATTGCTATTAAGCTATTGAAGGTGGCTAGGGTGTCAGAGCATCGGGTGGCTGGGGAAAGGGTGTTCACAGCTTAGGTGCAGCAGCAGGAAAGGCCCAGTCATTAAATGTGTGGGGTATAATGATTTACAAATGATTTGAAAGGGTGGAAAATATACTGATTGACTGTGGCCTTTGTCGCCTACATATTGTAGCCTATAAAACTGTGAATATACCAGAAATGGGATTGGGCGTGTTTACTGCTGTGACTGTCAGGAACAATTCCTTATCATTATTTATTTGAACCCTAGAAGCTTTTGATCAATGCCTGTCTATTTCCATGCTAGGCTGAACTGCTTGGCTGAGCTGATGTACAGTTAAATGGGTAGTATTACATGCTTTTATTGGCCTTTTGCGGTAGAGGGAGGGTAAGATGGGTCCAAAACCATAACACATTTAAAGTGTATGTGTGTTAGGGAGCCAACTTACCCTTTTACGTAAGATGAAACTATACTTAAACTAGTCTCTTTTCAGTTCATTAGTACTATGTCACATTGGCAACTCTGTAAACTCGACATGGGACTCTCAAACTTTTGGGAAGTAATACTGTCGATTTACATTGGCTGTTAGCATTGTCGCTCACAAGTATGTCTCTGTAATTAAAAACACTATAGAGCAGTGCTTTATATACTAATTTATAATGAAACATGTATTTTATTCACTAACCAGCCTACTAATTGTACAGATTTTCAAGACCTGTAAACAGCCAGAGTCATGTTATTTAGTTTTATTCAGATTAACGTCCAACTTGGTGATTGACTCACGTAGTTGGTCGCTGTGCATGTCAATCAAACTACCTCGCTTGTTATGAGGACGGGTATTGATGCAGTTAGACAGCACTGTGTCCTGCAAGACTATACTGAAGCTAAGTTCCACCTTTCTGGAATCAGATAATACTTTACATGAATAAAAAAACACTGAGCAAGAGTTACAATCCAGATCTGAATGTTCTTTAACCTGTTAGATTTTTTTAAAGTCAACTTTATATCTTTATCAACATTCTTTTCTATTATAAGAAAAATATTATATACAGTATATATTGTATGTTTACAGTAATGACAACTATTGTACAGGAACTGTCATGGAGTAGGTCATTAAATGTTTCCAAATTAAAAACTATGAATAATTATGGAAGCAGATATTATTAGCCATGAATTCTATTGCAAAACAAATTGCCTTGTTGACATTCACAAGTTCAGGGACTATGCATGCACAATGAAAATGTGCGACATTCCTAAAAACAATATAAATAATCACAACATTATTTTCCATTTTCTGCTATGGGAGGATTTCTTTCTCCCTCAGCTTCCAACATATGAGCTTTGCTTCTATATTCATTCTAATTAACAAGGCGGAATTAAGCGATATGGCTGGGAACAGGCAGCTAATAACAGAGGGCTTTGTTTGCGTGTGTGGAAACTGACTGATTGACACACATGCAAGCGTAATTGGAGACATGAAAAGAGGCAAAACATCAGTGACACACACACAGGAAATAAGCAAAGAGGAGGGAAAATGGTGTTATAATATGAGAGTGTATGTGGGTTGGTGGAGAGAGAGAGAGAGAGAGAGAGTCTTTAGTGGCCTCTGTGGGATGCCAGTTTGATGCTAAAGTTCAGAGCCCACCAATCACCCTCCCCCCTCTGTCCTCTGTGTCCAGTTGGTTGCCTTGACAACACTCTCGCTTGTTCAACTGCGCTGACATTGCAGTAGAATTATTGGACGTCTGTATGGCCCCCTTGGATGTTGAGATTTGTGTGTCTGCTATGGGGCAGGAAAGGACTGCTAACCCCTACAATGTACCACATTGTTATAAAGTCAAAATAGTTCTATAACCTTACGTTTACATAAGAACTCTTTTGGAAAATGTCATATTTAGAGAATGTACTATATGCATTGTGTGTGTGCCATGGTACGCAATGTTCAGCATGCAGCATTAACAGTGTGATAGTTGATATTGTTACAGTAACAGCTTATGAGCTGTGTGTATATCGATGTATTAGACATTGTACATATTGGGTTTGGTATTGGTATTCAGCACTTTCTTTTTGGAAATGTGCGTGTGTGTGTGTGCGTGCGCGCGCACGTTTGTTTGTCTGTGTATCAGTGTGGTTGTTGGCAGTGCATTATGAGTGTGAGGCATAAATATTGTGGGAGATACAGAGAGGGAGTTAGTTCTTCTCCAGTGTATTATTTAATGTTTTACATGATTTTATTTAAACACAGTAGTATTAGTATTACATATATTTCAATATGCATGCTATTTCATTGTCACAAGATACAGTACTAATCTTTTTCTTTGTGGGGCTAGAGGAGCATAATTTATATCAATATACAGTCATTAATTTTTCTATGCAAGGAAAGTCAATAAACCACTGTGCCATTCTGTATTTGAACAATTTGTAGAAATGATAATGCACATGTGTGTATATATGCATGTGTATGCGTGTATGTGTACGTGTGTGTGTGTCTGAGGGATATTTTGGGGTCATAAGCCTGTGCAAATCTGTAATAGATCGATAGATTATTTAGTTTCTTTGTGTCTCCAGCTGATCAAATTTGGACACAGCTCCACTGCGGGTATGAAATGTCATGTTTAGCAACTCATCAGCTTGTGCATGTGTGAGTGAAATTGTCTGTGTGTGTGTGCATGTGCGTGTGTGCGTGTGTGTGTGTCACTAGATTGAACCTGAGCCTTGCCTGAGTGACAGACTGATGAGTTTGGTGTTTTTTTTCTGGGCTAAACACGGCCTGTCCCGTCTTGGATTTCACACGCACGCACGCGCACACACACACACACACGCAGAGGTTAGTCCATCCCCCTGAGAAATGAGGAAAGCTAGGTAGAGAGAGGGGGATGAAATAACAGAGACAGGGGTGGTTAGAATGGCTTCTCAGACAAAAAGGGAAGACGCTTGTTTGTTTGGGGAAGAAAATTAAGTATTTTCATAACATGTCATTTTTGAGATGGGTTGTGCTGAAGATCTATCAGCTCTCTCTCTCCCCCTCTCTCTTCTTCTCCATGCCCCGCCCCCCCATTCTCACACACACACACACACACACACACACACACACACACACACACACACACACATTGCAACAGTAAGCAGGCTGGAAACTGTACCCACATTAATCCATTATTGATGAGTCCATTCATTGATTAAAAGTGATAAGTGGTATTGACAGGAGGTGTGTGTGCATGTGCGTGTGCACACTGTAAGCGACTGCACTTGCGAGTGTGTGGCCCCTCAAATGATTTATTTTCGTCCTTCGTAAATGCGTGTTCACTAGTAGAGTAGAACAGTAACTTGCTGCATAGTTCTTACTTATTAGTTCCATTTGAAATCACCATAATCAAATTTTAATATTGTTATTTATACAGCTCAGAAATTCATTCCTCTTATCTTGATTCTTCTTGCTGAGGCTTACTGTCTACACTGTACACTGTGAAAGGGTCGTATAACAGCAAACTGCACAAATGTTACAGTGAAAGTGGTTGAACTTTGAGTGCAGTGGGTTTCAACGGCAGTTGAGCGTCAACGGTCTACCCATAAGAAAACAATGGCTCCTTCGGCGGTGAAGGACTAATGTGTAGTGCTCTAAATGGTCTCTACTCTGAACACAGGCAGGCTACTGGGTTCCTCTGACCTTAAGAAGCACAGTGGCTCTCTGACTCTCTCTCCTTTCTACTTCTCTCTCTCTCTTTGACTTGGTTCCACCTTTCATTTTTTTCATCATTGCTGGTTCTCTCACGATATACAGACCTTCTACTCATGTGCATGTGTGCGCGCGCGTGTGTGAGTGTGCACGAGTGTGTGGGATACTGTGGGAGTATTAGCAAGACAGACATTCACACACACAGTCACAAGTGTGCAGTGTGATACATGAGGGAGAAGGACCCTTAGAGCAGCGTGGGTTAATGTAAGGCAGGTGACCAGAGGGTGCAGATTAGAAGACGATAGGAAGGACAGGATTAGAGACCAGATCAGATTTATGATGAAGACAATGCATTGTATTTATATAGCGCTTTCAATGAGCCAGATATGCTTTACAAAGTAGAACATGGAACAGAAACAGAATGACAGTGGGACAACCATAGATAGCCGTATATACATGGACAAACCCTCTGTGACGTCACCTAAATGTTCTCAAGACCGCACTGCCCTGGCTCTGGTCATTACTATCATTGCAGTACCTAGCCGCCTGTAACGCCCCCCTATGGTGCCTATTCATTATAATGAGATACATGTATGGCTAATATATTTGTAACTGATTTAACTGAATAAATTCACCCCCGTACAGTCATAATCAGGGAGACGAGCTATAGAGACTAAAGCCGGTTTTTGAACCAGGCTGTAACATGTTTATTTTTACGTTTATTTTTTGTCTGACATTTTAACATTGTAGTCTATGGGGATTGACTCCCATTTGCAGGGTTTGGTATTGCGTTGTAGTAATTTCTCAGCACCAGAGGTTCCCGCTTGGGGACAACATAAAGAAACATTTATTAATTAATTAATTAATAAACAGAGAGAGTGGGATTTGGGCATGGCTAAGGATGGGTGATTTTGAGGCATTTCTGGAAGATGGCGATTGTCTCAGAGTCACAGAGGGTTTGTGGGAGATATATAATTTACACTTATGTATTGTAACAGTCCTTTACCCTTCTAGGAAAGACTGCAATGGAAATGCAACTGTGTCACTATTACTGTATGCGATTACTAAATTATAGTAGTGCTGTGCAATAAGTCACATTTTAATTGCTATTTAAATTTCGGCTCTTAACAATCACAAAAACAATGTAATCGAGAAAAGTGTGCATGAGCACTTTCGCTCCTCCCGGGGTGAAAGTGAAAGATCAACGGGAAAAGTGTAAAAGTGTACTGTAACTCCACCCCAGCTATGAGCCTGAAGCTGGGTGCCCACCAAATGCGTCCATTGCGCTGCGTTGCGCCGGACGTCATTCATTGTCACGGGCCCGCGGCCAAGCCCCACTACATATACGACCAAACCGCATTGCGAGCTGGCTGCAGGTGGGCTTGTGGGCTATTTCTGGATACAGACGATTGACAGACTGCTTTGGAAAAATTCACTCTCTATAACTATGTCTAATACACAACATACAGTTTCACTAACACAAAAGTTGTGTGTAATAAACATTGAGACTGCAACCACGCTCTAAACTAAGTATTTCCCTGTTTGTTCAGAACTTTTATAAATACTTTTTTCTTTCAGAGTACTGTTCCACAAGCTCAATATTAATGTAACTAAGAGATTTGCTGAAATGGAATATTTTTTTATGCTTATAACACTCTAGAAAACAACTTTCATTACGTTAGCAAGGTGGCAGCTTACTAGCCGCTGAACAAATACAGCCAGAGCTTCCGCCTGCGAGCAGACTTTGGTTGGCTATGGCGATGCGGCCCCGCACTGAATTTGCATAAAGATGGGAAAATCCATCATTATGCAAATTCAGCACGTGCCCTCATTGCACAGATCTCCAAAACGCACCGCATGCAATCCCGACGCGCATTGTGCCAGAGTCCCATAGACATGAATGGAGTGCGGCGTTTTGCTGTATGTAGTGGGTCTTGGCCATCAATGGGGCAGTCCGAATCTATGCTTTGGGAATGTCGCAAGACAGCATTGATGTGTCTCATCACAGTTCAATACTATTACTTAGTTAACATCTCCAAAAACACATCTTTGGAGAGCAGTTACACTTTTAAGGAACATTTTCAGGTGTTTTCACTGTTGGTTTGTTTCACTATTTCATTGTTTTTGACATCTTTACAAAGATTGTTAATAATGCCTATACTGTGTGCCAGGTCCAGTTAGAAGACCTCACACATACATAAAACAATATGTGTATAAAGAGAGTGAGAGAGAGAGTTATTGTGCTGAATAATCGTGATTGTGATTTTTCCCATAATCGAGTATAGTATACTGTATTAGATTACATTATTGCTATTTTACACATTACAGTAAAGCTGCTACACACATTTGTTGCTTTATAGTTTAGTTAGATCTGTGTGTGGATTGTACAATGTGGTACGCAGTGAACGATGACAATCGCTGTTGAGACTCTTCCATTGCAAAGAAGGCCAAGTTGTGTCCTTGCGGAGGACTGTATCCCATGTTCCCTTGAGAATGAGGAGTTTAACAAAAAATGGATGCTGCAGTTTTCATCAATGCAGATGCGCTACACGTTGCATTTCCTTGAGAATGAGGATGAGTCAAGTTTAATTACATCAGTTCCAGTCTGACATGTCACCATCCAGTTTTGGCACTCTCGGTATTTGGAAGTTCAGGTTTTTTTTCCGACTAGTTTTTCACCTCTGCAACACCACTTGACTTGAACAATATGTAGAGAGAGAGAAAGAGAGAGAGAGAGAGAGAAGGAGAGGCAGACGCTCTTACAGATGGATGCTGATTAAATATTGATGGCTGGTGGTGTTGAAAGCTTGATTAGAGCTTGACTGAGCCAGGCCTCCACAAACACACACAAGCTGATGCAAAGGAATGCATAGTGTGGCTGAGGCATGCTCTGGAATCTAAGCAGTCCTTTGGTGTTTTCACCTCCGTTCAGCCACTTGGCTCCACCTTCATCCCCCCCTCCAGTGTTTCGTTTCTCCTTCACGCTCACCTTTCTGCCCTCTCCCCCTCCCCCTCCCCTCTTCCTGTTGGGGCACAGAGATAGAGCCAGGAAGTGTGATTCTGAAGGAACATGCAAGTCTCCGTTGGCAGGAGCAAGTTATTGTGTCACACCGGATTGGGCGTGTGCTGGAGCGCGTGCGTTGGCATTCAGGAGTAATGTTGGCGCAACGTTTTCTGAAAGTAGTTCAGTTCAAATGGGAGGGACTTCAAGGAGACTGGAGGCAAAACAGTAATTCTGCTAGATAGAGTGTTATGTATGCCTGTCACAATAACTATTTCTGTTTGGCGATATATTGTCCCAGAAATAACTGCTATAAGCAATATTATTATCAGAATCATGTAAACAATGTTGTTCGGCTATTGTCATGTGACATAAATTGTTTGTTATGATTGTTTAAACCAATGTCATTACTTGACTAAGTATTAAAAAGAAGCATTGAAGTGAAAAAAACAAATGGTACATTTTTGCATTTATTCTTCCAAACATAGCTAGCATAATGCTGTCGTCTGGAAAAGCACCTACAGTACTAAAACCTCGAGGAACACTTCTTTCACCTGTCGCTGTCTGCTCTGTGTGCATGTGCGTGTGCATGTGCGTGTGCGTGTGTGTGTGTGTGTGTGTGTGCCTGTGTGTGTGGAGCGACGAGCGCACAGATACAGCACAACATGGCAAACATGTGTATGCCAGCAACACGCATGTAAATACAACAGGCAATATTATTGACCTCTGAAAAATGATTGAGGCCATGTCCATATATTGCAGGATAAATCAATATGGTAATTATCTCCACAGGCCTAGTGTTATATTCCCCATAAGGTACAATAGGGTCTCACACACTTTGAGCAGACCTGCCTTTCAGTCAACTATCACCTTGAATGAAAATGGATGACTATAGGTATCATGTTCCAGCCAACTCAGCTTTACTACAGATTGGTTATTTCACTGCTCTTCGACCCACATGGTAAAATATACCGCTGTATGAAATGTGAATTGATCTTATAAATCCTACGAGAGATGCAGTGAAATGAAGGTTTTATACCAATGCCGATAATAATAAAAACACAATTGAGTTAAAACTGTTTTTATTCTATTTATAAAAGGTGCCAGTTTTTATGGTGGAAGGCTAAATGTGTAATGCTGAAGGTTTTTAGTGATTCGCCACCTTTGTTAGTTCAGGAGAGAGGAATTGGTATTTCTGTTGTAAAAAGGTATTAATACAGATTGAATAGGCTAACAGTAACAGCAATACCTTCACTGTAAGATGGACTATTGTCTGACTTTTGATAGTATGGGTCAGTTGCAAATGGTGTGATAGTGGAATCCTACAGTATACTTGATGCCTATATAGTATACTGTATGCATAACAATAGAGTACAATGTATTGTGACATATCAAGGACAGTAATATACTTGGGCACTGTGTCATAGTGTGCTTATCTCGCTTTATACACACTGACAGTTTGCTGCCAGCCCAGAGAGAACTGGGAGCAGTGAACTGAGGTGTTCTGTGTGTGTGTGTGTGTGTGTGTGTGTGTGTGTTCCTGTGTGCGTGTGTGTCGTTTTCACCCGCATGACTCTGTGTTTCACATTGTGTCTCTGCAGTTACGCTGCTGGACTCCATGTCGGCCCTGGCAGACCTGGGTTGGGAGGCCTATCCTAATGAAGGGGTGAGTCCACACACACACACACACACACACACACACACACACACACTCTATCTTGTTACATAAGCTTCACCCCCCCCCCTCCCCCACATCCTCCCCAAATGTAGCCTTCCAGACGCAGGGTGTTTTCAACATGGCAGAAGTAATCTGTACAATCCCCCTGCAGCTTCCACATATAGCAGTGTGGGAGCACTCTCTGTGCACAACACCACCACTACACACATCAACAAGCTGGATCCCTGCTCGCACCCTGCAAGGGAACACACCCCCCTACCCATGTTCATTCTGATCAGCTCTCCTGTTGTCAGGGTCTCATAACACAGGCTGTTTGTCAGGGTGGATTTGTGTGAGGGCATGTTTACATGCTCTACCGTATGTTCTGTATATAAGTGTGCTTGTGCTTCTAGGCAAGGCGTGTGTGTGTGTGTGCGTGTGTGTGTGTGTGTGTGAAGTGGCTTTGTGCGTGCTGTAGCTCTGTACGTGTGTGTGTTGGTGCATTGGTTTGAAGGTATGTGTGTCTGTGTGTGTGTTTGTGCTGTGTCTTATTGAATTCAGATGTACACCCTCACGTGCACGAACACACAAACAACACCGTTACGTGTGCGTATGTGTGTGTGCATGTGCGTGGTTGCATAAGCAGCCTCTTGCAGCTATAGGAACCACGGGAGTCTGCAATGCAGCCATATATCTCTGAAAATGACAGTGGAGGCAGCAAGGATAAATATTGTAATATCCAACAGAAATAAGTGCGCTCTGTTTGTCACTCAGCTCAGTAATGAGCATGCGATGTTATTGAATGGCACTGAGCTAATTCTATTTCCAGTGAGTGCCAGTTCCTCTCTACTATTCAGTGGGAGGGCATTAAATTGCAGCATGCCACACACGGTTTCATGGTTGTATAGAGCAGAGAGCAGCCAGAAGAGCTGATTGTTTTCTCTCAGAATAGGAAGGGCATCTAGCTATATTAAAATGCTTAACGGTGTGATCAAATTGTGTGCACTCGTGTGCGTGCATGTTTTTATTGAGTCTCTGAAAGAAGATTTGACTTGAGCTGCTTCATACAAATCCAGAAGGTTCAGTATTGGCAAGCGTGCTGTTTGGTTTAATCTAAGCTTTACTGTATGTAAACGGAAAAGAAACTTATCTTCTTCTTCTTTATTTTCCTCTTCTTCATTTTCTTCTTTTGCTGAAGATAAATGCTAAAGCACTGTTAGCATCTCATATGCACACACGGCCCTCATTCATCAAACGTAAATGATCCAAAATGAAAATGCATGCAGACTCATATTACAGAGAGATGTGCTATTTCAACTATCTTATTAATGTTTACATTACTAGTTATTCCATCCACCTAATTATTTATTATCAGTAATAAATATTAGATTATAAATAGTAATAATTACTCTTTAAATGTTTTCATTTTTTTTTTTACATTGGTATTCATTATAATTATAATACTTAGTGAATGATTGGGGCAGGGAAATAGCTTTGCATGCACATTTAGATTTTTTTTTAAAGTTCTTACAATTACTGTATATTCTAAAAGGTATAAAAATTTGGATTTTTGTCTCCTCAAACAAAACAAAACAAAACACCTGACATTATGGAATCTATAGGAGAGACTGATGATGCACTGGTGCATGTTGGAAGGGCAAACTATTCTACTGTACAAAGTTCTGTATACAGTCTAACAATATATGGGTGGGGGGGGGGGGGGGGGGGTTAAACAAGAAAATAG
>JAODTR010033179.1:0-21344 GCA_025399935.1 Amblyopsis rosae | reverse complement strand
TAAAATATTGACATAAAATCCTATGGTCTAAAGCCTGTTCTCTGGGGGTTCACACTCACCTGCGCATAGCGTAACAAATAGGTCTCCGCCATGGCTGCACTTTGTCGCTAATCCTGTTTGTGATATTCATGGACAGGATAGGTATGGATATCCAAATAATATTATATTTTGTTTTTTCCCTGGCCCTGTCATTTCATCAGTTTGACAACCCCTACTAGCAAAATACCACTTTCATAAAAATGATCCTGTTTCCCCCATTTTATATGCCCAAAATCATCCTGTCCCCCCCCCCCCCCAATATCTGTATCCCCATGAAGACTTTTTTTTTACATTTTACAACTTTAAATCCATAATCAATCACACATGTAAATGAGTGTGTAACCAGTAAATCAGCATATTTATCACAATTTCAATAGTACCTTTTGCATAATTCAATTAACAAGACAATTGATATTCAGAGTAGGGTAGCTTTTCAGAGCCAATATAGACCAAAGCAATGTGTTAAAAGCCATTCGAGTGTTAGAGTTAAACGAATGACAGTTTGAGGATGTAATTACAGTGTAACCCCCGCTCTTCAAGTTTTTAGTGCTTAAAAAAAGAAGAATAGAGAGAAAAAAAAACCTGACAATTCAAATTCATTGCAGATTGCAAGTCCTTTGGCTGACATTCTAAAAGCTAAACAGACAGTGTGTCTGAGGGGAATGTCTTGAAAAAGACTGTCCATCTTCTGGTAAAAAGAAATACACAAGTCACCACTTGGTATGAAATAGAATGGAAGATGAATACACAGTTGGCATGGTAATGGATATAATTGAGTCAGTAGCGTCTGCAGTGTTTAAACTTGTGTTAGTTTAAGTGGCTTGATACCAAAGATAGCCATTTGAAAGGTTTAGTCAGGAGAATTTAATTACAACTGGTTCATTTCTATTTATTTGTCAAAATATTCATCATCAACATCCGAATCCCCTCCAGCAATTGCATGTTCATTTTGACCTTGTTCCACTCCCATTTCCAATTGCAGGCTAATATTTTAGCCTGTTAAAACCATATACTTCTATGGGTAAAACACAGCTGTTCCGTTAGGCACCTGTACTGGCTAGGACAGGCATACCTATCAATATCAACCACTCAGATTTGTACTGCCATGAAGATTGTTTTCTGCTACGGTAGAGCAGGGAGAATATAGCTTATACTCTATTCTATATAGTATAAATAGGTGATTCAACTATTCTATATATCAGTGATTAAATTCTTCTACAGGACTGCTGAAGTTGATATACTGTAACTCTGCTATGATTTTTCTGTACAAATCGAAAACATTAAATGTGCATTTCCACATTCAATTTCTTTACAGTTTAAAGGTCCTCTCTATATCAGCTGGTAGAGAACGGTATAGTCAAGGAGGTCTGTAGCATGAGGAGAAGGCCACTTTGTTCAGGTGTGCAAAAGGGACTCATGTCCCATTTTCAAACCAAAACACAACTGAAGGAAGTGTGCATTAACACAAGAACATGTCTCCATGGGTGTAACTAGCTTTTAAAGCACTCAACTGGGCAGGGGAGTTTATGACCTCTGGCTCATGATAGCTGATGGCTGGGAAAACTGAGAGACACATTCTCTGGTAACCAGGGATGCCACCAGCCATTCTTGAATAGGGGGGCTGGGTGCATGCTCCCACAGGGGGAAAATGTTGTAAGTATAATATGTATTAACTGCTGTACAACCCATCAAAATATGATGATTTTTGGTCAAGGTTGGCTAAAAGTATACATTGTCTTCACACATAGTTCCTACAAATTACTGGGATAACATTTCAGGCACTGCCTCTGATGCAGCTACATTCAGATTTCCCTCTTACTTTAGTCTGACTCATTGCGGTAGCTAGTCTACAGCCTACAGTTAGGAAGTATAGGAGAAAATGAGGATAATACAATGACTTTGCTACTGTAGAAACACTACACAGAGATATTTACTGCAAACGTGCTGCTGCGTTCTTATGGTTGATACTGTGGTGCTTATTTCTCTTTTTGAATGTATCAAATAGATTGATCTCCACCAGAAGAAACTGCCAAAAACAGCATAAACCTTTTCTAGTCTAAAGCATATTATGTTATGTTATGTTATTGCTTTACACATTGCTGGCCTGTCATCAGTGATTCTAGCTAGTCAGTCAGATGCAATGTTTAAAGTCTCTCGCTCATGCAGTCTCCCCCAGGTCCCAGTGCCCCCCCGCCCCCCGCAATTTGACGCGATGCGATGGAACGGTAGCCTCGCGAGATCAGGATGGTCTCACGAGCTTCAGTTTAATTTCGCCGTGAGAATAATTCTGAAAAGCCTCGGGATCATTTTGAATGTGTCCGAGTAGCAACTGAACTTTCCAATCAGCGTCGTGTGTTTATAGCTATACGGGTGTGCTTTCGTTGTGCCGACCATGGTGCCAACAGCGAAAACTGCCAAATATTTTTTTGAAAGTACAGCCATTCACAAACAGTTTAAATGTACGCCTCCCCAGAACGACTTGTGACAACAATTCCTCTGGCATGTCAGGTTAATGGAAAGGTTGAAATTGACAACAAAATATGTAGTTTTAAATATAGATTTATTTAGGGAGGCTAATACATTTTTAGGGGGGCTACAGCCCCCAAAAGTCAGCCTGGCGACATCCCTATTGGGAACAAAGGCTGGTGGCTCTATATGGTGTGAAGGTCAGTGATCAGGATGGAAGATTTAGTATTGCAAAAATCTAACTCAAGATTGTCCCTTGAAGAGAGAGTGATATTGTTCAAAGGCACATTGTGAGGCTTAGGGCAACAGCAAGTGCACTTGACATTCTCAGTTAATTGCCTGGTAAGAAGTAAATATTGAGTTGTACAGGGACTCGATCAAAGTCTCAGTCATGGGTTTGGTATTTCATAATGTGCAATTGCAAAATTGTGATCTTCATTAATAGAAATTACACTGTGATTTATGAAAGGTCAGAAGGTCGCACATACAGTGCATCTTAAACTGCACGAAGTTCGGGATATTATCACATACTGTAATGGTGTTCAATTGCCTGAAGTTATGTAGGCTACTAGCAATATACATTTAACTTTTCAGAAATTATTTAATTGACTAATTTCTGCAAATTACTATCAGCAAATATGTATTGTGTGATCGTCATGTTTTCTTCCATTTCCAATATGTTTTGAGATTTTGAAATTCCAGAACCTACAGTACATTTTATTATTTAATTATTATAATTATAGCAACACACAAAAATGATACAGTACAAGGTGTTTATAGCCACAACATTGGTGCAGACGTTCACAATTTCCCCCGTCACACTACATAAATGCCACTAGATGGCAGTATACACTCTACGAAACTCTTTCAAGGGATGAAAGCTTTTTGTTCCTTTAAATTATGAAATTAAATTAAATTAAAACAAAACTCAGTTGAAATGTATGTAATTCGAACCATAGCTATATTTTTTAAATGATCTTTCTGCTCTCTCTAATGTGCTCTGCCTTCATTCGTTTCATGGTTATTCCAGAGCTAGTGTGTGTTTGTGTGTGAATTGCACAGTGTAACTTTAAGACACTGTTGTCAGTATGGAACCTATGATATACCCAGCCATGGTAGCTGATTTTCTGCTGTATGCATTGATCTGTCTAGATGTAAGCTACTGGCTGGCTACTGAATATAATCCTCTTTATCTGACTAGCATGCAGAGGTTTCCTGCAGAGAAAAAAAAAGCGAGTGATGTGGCTTACTTATGAGACATAACGGTCATTAAAAATAGGATAGGTCATGTAATTCACACCTGGCTTCTCGTGGGCATTCAAATTTATGCTATTAGAGGCAGTCTCTGCTGCAAGAAAAATGTATCTCAGACTCAGTGTCCAAGACAGCTTTGGCAACTGTATAGGCTTATATTTATATACTTTTTCATTGCATTAGAAGTCATTGAAATGAGAAGGAAACTGGTCTGACAATGTATGAAGGACTTACAGAATACAGCAATACTCCAATTCCTGCAACAGTTTCTATTTAGAAAAAGACCATTCTTAGGACACGTGTGGAACATGATGATAATATAATGGCTTTTATAAACGAGTCTAAAAGGCGGTACTAATAGTTTATAGATTAGTAATTAGGTGTTAGATACTGATTGAAGTTATATCATTATAATAATTGTGTAACAGTAGATCTATAAGGAATTACAATAAATTATTATTATCCTTGTTTCAGATCTTTTATTGTTTAACCGGTGACAATCACAAAAGGGTTCTCTGTCAGTCAAATCATCTTCAACACTAATTGATACTGTAGATCAACCTATTCCCATACAGCAGAGCACATACATATTCTCAATGGAGAAAATACTTAAATACTGTTGTCAGCTTTCCTTTGAATAAAGTTAAGGAAAGCATTTCTAATTAAATTCCAGAAATGGCCACAGTAGCTAAATTAAGTGATTGTAAATAACTTTACAATCTGTATGCCTAATAGCAATAAACTGAATACTGTACGTTGATGTCATCATCTTGGGACAATCTTGAGACAATCGCTGATTGGCCAAACACTTTTGAATTGAGGGCTCCAGACAGTCAAATTGGAGCTCAATTGAGGACATATGGGCAACATTCTGTACATGTAATCTTAATGAGATAGATGGAACAAGACATACATTGTAATGGGTATAAATCAATGGGATGATTTTTGAGCACCACTGGGGCTCCTTTCTTTGGCCGCCCAGAGGCAGAGCATATCTGATATGTGAGAGACTGTCAGGATACAAGCCTGTGTAATGTGGCTGACGGGAAATGCTCAGGGAAGGTTCAGACAACATTCTCCTAATCATCCTATAGAGAGCTTTCACATTTATCATCATGAGAAATAATGCGAAACAAATAAATAAATATGTTTGCAAAGGTCACAAATGAAGATGCCAAGTCTAGCACATTGTAGTGTTATGCTCTAATAGTGCAGTAGCTATCTGTAGTTGATATTGATAAAGTAATGTTTTCTCACATTCGTTTATAGTCAGTGCAGCATCTAATTTTATAGTCATAGTAATCGCTCAAAATGAACGTGTAATCGGATGGCTGCCACGTTGAATCCTGTCCAAACAGTATAGCCAGAGAAAGTGAAGTAACTTCCCTGCAAGCTGCAAAAACTAATTTTGAGTTGCTCTCTGTAGCAATCCTCTAAATGCATTAACTCTAACTGACATTTAACCCTGGGGTCCATGAAATATTGTTAAAATGGTTTTTGTGCAGAAAGCTAAGACCAATTTACATTTTTCACAAAAAGAAAAATTATAAAAAGACATATTATTCCACCTGAAACTCTATGGCCTTGGCATATTTTATGTGGCTTATATTTAATGAAGAACGTGTAAAAAATGGTGTAGTACACATGCTATAAAGACCCAACATGTATGCCCATCATACAATGTTTGGGCCAATTTGACCCCTGAGACAAAAAAACAAAAACATACACACTCACACACATTACACTTGCTACATTATAATTGAAGCACACATTTACTTTGCCCTTCTCTTTACCCGGGCCTATATATTGTGGTAATATCATTCACATTTTTCTGTCACTACCCCTTACAGCTGAAAATCGGTGGAGGGACAAAACATAAATAAACTCATAACTCATTACATCACTGAGTGTAAAGGTCACTTCATCTACAATCCTCCACTAGCAATGTGAACAAAACATTTAGCAAAATATCCTTCTGTCCAGAGAGCCTTGGAGCTAATATGGGAAGAGAGTGAGTGAGTGGAGTGGAATGGAAGTATATATAGTGCAGTGGAAAAGGATGATGTTTCAGAATAATATGATATTAAGGATAATGTGGAAATACATTTTGAGTATGAAAGTGGTCTCCAAGCCAGCCACTGGAGGAGCCCCACATCCAGCCAATGATAGAGCCCCACATCCAGCCATTGATAGAGCCCCACAGCCAGCCATTGATAGAACCCCACATCCAGCCAATGATAGTCCTACATCCAGCCAATGATAGAGCCCCACATCCAGCCATTGATAGAGCCCCACATCCAGCCAATGATAGAGCCCCACATCCAGCCATTGATAGAGCCCCACATCCAGCCATAGATAGAGCCCCACATCCAGCCATAGAAGAGCCTGCCATATTCAGAAGAGCCCCACAGAGCTAGCTGGAAAAGACCCAAATTGTTTCATTTACATTTTTCATAGTCTTTATTATATTTCTATATCGATTTTTTAAACATAAATTATAACTTTATCACAGTAAACTAATGACACTTCTATTGTAAAATGTGATCTAGCAGAGATTAATTGCAAACATTATGTTATTGTTGGGTACTGAGGTAAAGACAATATATTATGTAAACCTGCATCGAAACATACAGTACCAGCTCACAGAACACTGAATGTCAAAGTAATAAAAGACTAATAAAACAAACACTGAAAAAAATAATGACATTTACATTGAATGAGTGAATATTTGTTTCATAGCTTTACATGCAACCCAAATCAACACAACACACCACTGCAGTCTTCAGCTTCCAGGAAAGGGCTGCAATCCGAGTATGTATTATGTAAATATATGAACAGGTGGGAACTATAGGACTCAACTGTGGAGCAGGACTTTGCTGCTGGTGGGAGGAAGCTGGATATATAACTGGAACATGTTGTTCAATCTGATTTAATGAGCAACATGGACACTTGAGAGCGGGTGTCACCTTTCAACTCTGAGCAAGTGTGGGATATCACTAGTGATAAAAATGACCCACAGCTCAAGGATGTGACCATTTTGCATATTTCAGCCTATATTCCAGAGAGCCACTTGCCAAATCTTGAAAATATTCATAAGCTTGTTATAATTTTCTGTTACAAACACTGTTTAGGTTTGCGTTTTTCTGGCAAAAAAATCCAGTTATGTGGGTTTTATAGCAGTACAGCTATGGCTGTAAATCAACTTTGAGATTCCGTTGTCGTTGTTGAAAAACGTATTGTAAAAATTTACTGTTTGTGAGTAGGCAAATGTAAATATGAAGTGGGTAGATATCATCATTATATTAGGCTATTATAAGTAAAATGCTCTCAGTTCACTATGCCTACAGCTACACTTTCTTAGTTTCTTAAGTAATGTTAATTGTAAAGAACATTCAATAGGTTGAAAGCTCCCTCTGCAGGATATTGTGAGAAAATGTACTTATCTCTGCTCTACACTAGTGAGCGCTACAACACAAGGTATGAATCGGTGGAACACTGGTGGAGAAAAAACAGGTCACTCACTGCATGTAATGATTTTAGGCTTACATATAAATGGTTCAGCAGTCCGCAATTAAAATATCAGCCAACATATACTGTATATTATATGCAGTAGAAATGACCACTGATAAATCCTATTGGGTTCCTTCATCAAATTCAACACAATCAGGCCTGGTCCTCAACAATACAGCCCTAATGTATACGCTGCGACAAACGTGAATGAAATGCCATCCTCACTAAGGCCTTCGCACTGCATTCCTGTCCAGTAGCATCAAGTTAAGTCTGTATGCAGTGTGAACTCATTACACTACTTCGTTAAAAGGGCACATGAGTCACCAGTACATATCTCTAAGAGTGGGGTTCAGATGTTCGTCTAGATGAGCCCAAGTGCTTGGCCATTTTTCTTCTCCTTCACCCGTGGTGATGTCATCCCCAAAGACTTCCTGAACACAAGATTCATTCACAGAGGTCCCCTCCCGGCACCAAACAAGCGGGTTCCATAGCAACGGAGCCGCCGGGCATGTGAGTTTATTTCTTGTTGTTATTTGTTTGAGCATGGGTGGAGTTCTCTCTCTGTGTGCGTGTGTGTGTGTGTGCGTGTGTGCGTGCGTGTTGGAGGCTTACATCCTGAGTGGCCTGCATATGTAAACACAGTAACACATAATATTATATAAATATAAAAATATATATTTTAATGTTGTATAAATATAGCCCAAACAAACATGGGGAGGGGGGTCTTGATGAGTCACTGTGGATGCACTGATTTACATTTTCCCCTCAGAGCAGCCACCAAATAGGGAGACAACTGTACTCTGTCTCTACCCCCAGCCTGTTTACCTATTCAGATACAGACCACAGCTAATGTTCCACTAACTGTCTAAAAACTCTGGAGAAAAACAAGTCTCACCTTGAGGCCCGCCATAATTTTTATTGTATATTCATCACCATCATTTACTGTATTTGTTCAGAACTGTCTTCAGGGCAGGATCATATGTTTTCTTTTGTTTTTTTGTAAGTTAATAATTAATATTTCTAGGATATTCTAACCTCATAGGCTACTGTAGCCTTTGTTGACACTTCATGTCAAATAAAATTACGCTATTACAAATGACATTCAATAAAACTGACATTATCATCTTGTATGGGTATGATTTATTGCTACTTTTAATAATACAAAAATAGGATGAAACTGTAACACAAATTTTAGTAGATTCACAATAGATCAAGCATAGGACAGATACTGTATCAGAATTAAAAATATGGTATATACGGCATGAAAAGTATTACTTTACTGAATAAAAAACTAAGAAAAAAATGAATATCTATTAGCAGAATATATTTAAACATATTTATTCTCTTTAAAAACACAAATAACACCAATTGTATAAGCCTATGACACAAGTGTTACCCTAATAATTTCACTTTATAATATCTTAAAACAAATTATGAATATATAACACGGAATATAACCCATTCAACTGATAGAAAACAATTGTTGCTTAACATATTTCTATTATAGGTAACTCTAAAACATGGACAAACATTATGCATATTATATTTACAAAGGGGGAAAATCATTCAATATAGAGATGTCAAATAAACATGCTGTACATTGAGAAATCTATCAAATAGGCTTAACTTAATAAAACCTATAATAAAATATTGTATAGTTTTATATTGTAATACATCTATATCAATTCAGTCAAATTATTTCATTTATTTACTGTTACATTTTAAACAAATTCTTTGAGCGTATTTTTTACTTTTCTTTACAGGCATACCAATGGCTGTTCTCCAATTCCCTAAAAACTTGTTCAAAAATATTTGTACTTTTAGAAATTCATATGTTCATACCTCATTTGCAGATGTAATGTACTAAATATATATCCCTAAGCCACTTTCTTAATGTGCTTACAGTAAATAAAATGTGTGACGAAAAAATATATGAAGCATATATAGATATTTAGGATTACCTTGAAAATGTAAGGCACAAAAGCTAGTAAAATAAGGCAACATATCTAGCTCTTGAATATCTTGGATGGGTTCAACATTCCATAAAGTACACACCCGAAACATAGACTGAAATAGGCTTTGGATAAGCAGTGTCTCAATTAAAAACTACAAGAGGAGTAATTACAATCAATATTAAGAGAAATACATTTATCTAAAAAATTAAATATATAAATGTCAAAATAGCAAACAGGTAAATTCTCATCAACCCAACTTGGTTAAAATCACAACTGTGATGCACAGTTCATGCACAACTGTGCAAGCAAAACACTCAAATGTAGGCAGGACCTGCTGATTTCAACCAATCACAATAATTGGTTTAGAGGAAAGGTGTGAACCCCCCTTGCACTCATCCCGCAATTGTATTTCCAAACAAGATTGTGTAATTTTTCTAGGTTCTAGGCACTATACGGAATGTCCCTTTAATTTGTACACGTTAGTTGACAATGGATCCATTTTAAACAGTCTTACCATCCCCTATGTTGCATTGTAGGCCTGTTTGAAGATGGCTTGAAAGATTACCCAAACATAATAAAACACAATAACATTAATTATACAACTCATATATAAAAAAGAAACAACTTTGAGACCCATTTTGTAAAACAGTGCAGGTTGATTGAATTGCATTTGGTCAGGGCAGTTTCTCTTTACTTGGACACCTGCACAAAACATGAGATGATAAAGGTACATGTTCTAAGACAAGTGTTTTAAAATTGCATACTAAGATACATATACAACCAAATAGAGGGCTAGTGCAACAGAACATTATTTTTAAGTGATTTAGTCACAATTATTGACAAGCCTATTATTATATTTAGCAAAAAACAAATTGCAAGGTTTGCTTGTTGCCATTATGGGACCAGAATGTCCTAAAATGTATTGGAATTGCATGAATTCTCATTCTCTTGTACATTACATTGTTGGCACCAGGGTGTGAGCTTATTGCTCATGGCAGTTTAGCAAGAAATATTTTGGTCACTAGTTTACAACATTGCATGTTTTCTTATATTAAGATAAAACAATTCCCTTTGAAGTAGCTTCAACTGAAAAAATAAGGCACATTTTTCATTTTGGTGGGTGAAACTTGAGGCTTTTGTTTTGTTTGTTAAAAATTGAGGTTTATTATAAAGAAAGCGTCCTAGGTAAACTGCTGTCAGAAGAGACAGCACAGTGAATATGGCCATGTCCTCACACGGGGCAGGATTGGACAGAGTTACTGTAGATGGTGTAATGAGTCCTTCCTCTATGTTTGCCCTCTGGCATGGACACCAGTCAGATCCTTTCTTATGATCTCATTCACTAGAGAGAGAGACAGAGACAAAGAGAGAGAGAGAGAGAGAGAGAGAGAGAGAGAGAGAGAGAGAGAGAGAGGGGGGCTAAAAAAATATAAAAAAAAAAATAAAAACACACACACAAACTCACACGCAGTATATCAAAAACAAAACAACAAAACAACAGAAATATTGGGTCTTGGCTGCAGAACAGAACTATCTCCACTAGGGGCAGAGCTGGAGTGCAGCAGGTTGTTGCACTGCAGATAGCAGTAAATGATAACAGCAGTGTGTGAGTGTGTGTAAATATAGGAGGGGAGGTGGTTCAAATGGAAACTTCACATTTTTGAGGTTCTAAAAATAGATGCAAGGTGCGAACGGCACATACAAACCCACGCAGTCGGCATGCTACTGAAACGCTTTAGACTCTAGAAGACTAAAAATAGTTGAGACTAGCAAAACACAGACAATATTTGCCTCTTAAAAACACTGACTGTGCTGAGGCTGAAGTGACATTCCATTTTCCTGTACTGATTTTAGGAGCGTATGAGGTAGCAGACAAGCTAGCTGCTCTTTCACGGACAGCAGATGAAACGCATGATCTCACCTTTGTACACCTATATTTGAATAGAGCCAACATCCCACTCACAACAGGGCAGGAATGTATAGCATGCATGACACATAGTCCTACCAGATAGGCTGTAATCATCATCATCATCATCATCATCATCATCATCATTGTTTGCCTTCTATTACAACCCCACACTGTTTCTGAAATAGTTTCTTTGACTCTTTCGGCTTTGTATTAGAAGTGAATTCAATGCTCTGTACAGGTCTGGATAGCTGAAGAATAAGGTAGTCAACAATGTAGTCAACTCGCTGTATGAAAAAGGCAGTTAGAGCTGTACAGTATGTACACAGTGCTGCTTTAGAGACAATCAATACTGAATTAGCTTTCAGTCTACTCTATTTACAGCTTTGCCCTACATACTGTAGTGATGTAAGGCCTTCACTACCGTATTACAACACACACACACACACATATGTGAAATCAGACACCCACATCATCTCTAACCAGATCAGCCGACTAGGGCTATAATAACCTTCATCAAAACACACACACACACACATTAACAAAAATAAAACAAATGGATACAAGAAAAGGTTACAGCACAACCTGTATCTCATTGCTGTTTAAAACTGCCTGGAAATGAACACATAGAAATAAAATGGGTAGGCCTGTCACGATAACTGATGGTCGATTATTTGTCCCAGAAATAATTGCAATAAACTATATTATTATAATTTTAAGGGCAGTCAAAAAGACAAGGGTGGAATGACTGACTATATAATTCAAGGAGTCAACAAGGGAAGCAGGGAATAATTTTATTTTAATAAATAGGAGCTTACTACTGTCAAAACAAGCATCTAACACTGTCGTGGTAAAGGTTGGTTGTGCATTATGTATTTATGTGCCCTACACCAGCGACCATGATTTTGTCCAGACGGAACAGTAACTTAATCCAGTATTTTAGGATGAAAGTGACTCAGTTCATATGTTTGGGAGATCGTCACAGTAGGCTATGTGGGTAAGTAGTGTGCCTTCTAAAGTGAACCCAAAATGGTTATCATTAAGAACTTACTATAATCATTTAAGGTTTGCAGTGACACATTTCCATGTTTTCTGTTGACGTAGATATTTTAACCAGTTGCAGAACAATATAGAGGTGCGTTCAGAATTGGCAAACGTTTGTGGCCAAAGTGTTTGCATTGAACTTGAATTTTGAACTTTTTTTGTAAACATTCCAAACATATTAGATTTAAACTGTCACCCTTTGTCCAGCGTCAATGTGTGTTCATTGACAACTACCTCCTCATACCTTTTGCTGCGGCCTCAAGCAAATGGAAAACTATTCGCCGATTCTAAAAGCATCTCTGTTCTGCTATTGTCATGTGACAAGAAGTATTCGTTGTGATTGGTTACACCAGTTTCATTGCTGTCATTGCATTGTATTTTTGCATTTATTCTTCTAATTGTTGGCTGGAATTATGCAGTCGTCGGGAAAAACACCTTTACCTAAACAATACCCATTGGCCTTGGAATACTGTATCAGCTGTCGCTGTCTGATGTGTGTGTGTGTGTGTGTGTAGGGCTGCCTGCGAGGAGTCAGACAAGAACACAGGAGCAGCGCAGCACTTTAACTGTCAACACGAGTGTGAATATAACATTATCGCTGTCAGAAAAATTATTGAGGCTATGTCCATATATTGCACGATAAGTCGATATAGTAATTATCGTGACAGGCCTAAATATGGGGTTGTACAACTATCAGCAATTTATTTTAAATATAGGTTAAATTGTAAAATTGTGTTTAAGACTAAATAAAATAAATAAATAAATAAATATACACACACACACACACACACATATATATATATATATATATATATATATATATATATACACAGTGTGTATATACACATTTCTTCTTTTCTTTAGGGGGGAGGTTATTGCAAACGTTTTTCATTGTTATACAGGTTTGATTATATTGTATATTTAGCTATTTGCAAACCTACGTTATGACAATAACATACAGTAGGTGTCTCACTCTCTCTCCCTTATCAAATGTGTGCAAAATCACAATGATACACTAAGCACATTTGATGGCAACAGCCGTATCTTAGGAGCGGCCAAACTGGTCGCCCCGCTGTCGTCAACAAGTCTGTTCATTTTAAGTCTCCTGTGGAATTCCCTCTGACACCTAATGCCTTAAAGACACCTTCATCTCCACAGTGGTGCCACTGGGGTTTTTTCTTCTTCTTCTTTTTTCCCTGAGCATAACATAAGATCACGGAGGCGGTGGTGAGCCTGCCTGCAGCTAGGCCACATACAGTAGGGCTTTACTGACTCTAATGAAGGGTTGGCACGGCCAGCGGCTTGAGGCTGGCCGGGGGGACACTCGGGCTGGCCTGCACAATAGGTGAGTGTCTGGCTTCTGGGTTTCTGGACTGTTTACCAACGAACCAGTGGGAGCCTGAGAGAGAGACACCTTGTACAGTAGCTGAATCAGCCGCTGCCCACAGTTGAGACAGACTGTGGTGTGAGGTGTGAGTCTGCCTGCCAGTACAGTTATAAAATGGTCTAGGGTTATAATGAGAGAAAATAGCCTAAATGCTAGCGCACATTAGTGGTCTATGAAGTACCAGAGTAATAATATTGATTCTTTGTGTCATAAATGCGTGCCACCCAGTGCGTACTTGAGCTAGCCTGTCACAAGAAAACAGATGCAAGTGAAGTGTAAACAATGCCTGTCCACTTCACCGTGTCTGTGCTTTATCTCTGGACCCGGTGGAACAATTGCACCTGCTCCAGTGCCTCTGGGCCTTATTCCACACCCACCAACTCTGACACCCTCCGTGTCATTAGGCAAGGCCGGTGGTAGATAACAAATTGACACGGCTCACTGCTTTGTCTTGAGTGGCGACAGTAGTCGCTCCTAGACGAGAGCAAAAGCTATTTCTTTAGTGGTACACCTTTCACTTGAGTTAATCGTAGCGAATTACTCAAGTGAAAGATGTACCGCTTAAAAAGCAAGCAGTACACCAAATGAGGAAGCATGACCAGTTATTAATGAACAAATACGCAGGATTAACATAAGATGCAATGTCATGGTAGTAACATTGCCATAGCTACTATTATCAGTAGCTGAGAAGGGTCTCTTGCACACCTCAGAGGCATGGGAACAGATGTGAGAGCTGTTGCTAAACACTGCGTGGGAGGAGGTGTAATACTGTATGAATGTGAATGTTACAATTTACAACCAGCAAAGGTGACAGCTTTGAGATGTGACGGTTATGACCCACAAAACTATGATACCAGGAAGTGGCATGTTCTGCCTGATACAACAACAAAAAAAAGAAAAAGAAGAAAAAAAGTCTAGCTGTGTATACTGTATCTAATTTTGGTAAGAAAGTATTAAACGGTTTCAAAGAAACTATAGATTTGTGGTTGGGATAACGCCATAAGACCTTTTCAGCATTGTTGCTTGGACTTTTATCAACATTGTTGTCTGAACAATGAAAAGGTTCTGGGGAATCCCCTTGCTCAGTCTTTAAAGGTGGCCTGACATACTTCTGTCATTACTTGATATGTTCAAAAGGATTATCTAACGATGTTGCAGCAGCAAATAGTTGAATGTGTCATTTTAATCGAGGAAGTTAGAATGAGTGTCAAACATGTAAAGCATGTGGTGCTTTAGATGAAAGAAGGCAATTAAATCCAGCTGGCTATAAATTCTGTAATTACTTGCTTCATGAGCCTTTCATGGAGACGCTAATATGCTAGTAGCGTATTAAAGCAAATGCAGAAAAGGGCACAGCCAGGCACATTGGTGGGTGTGATGATGGAGATGGGGATCAAACATGTTTCCCCAGTACAACCATTGCTAGAAGACCTTGTGAATTCACTACTTCTAAACCCTGTTGCTGTTTACTGAGCAGGGAAACCCTGTGCGTCTTGTCCAAAAAACACAAATTCCATCGCTGGCCTCTTTTCTTCCTTTCATTTTTTCCACTGTAACTAACACACACATACACACACACACATAGCCCCTTCCTTTTTCCTGTGGACTACCCTCCGCCCTCCTCCTATCTTACAGGGATCAGGCTGGGCTTCTGGAGGAGAGCAGCTGCAAATAGGAATGTCTTGTGCCAGATTGGAAAAAAGCTAATCCTGTGCTCGGGTTCCCCTGCAGAATTGAGGGGCGTAAGGCCAAGGGGAAGCCCTAGCCAACTATAACAAATACAGAGGCTTTCCCCACTGCTCTCAGGCAGTCCGTTCCACTGCTTGACAATGGTTGCCATGGAAGTTGTTGTTTTTCACTTCACAACAGTGTCAACATATCTCTCCCTCCTCCGTCTCAGTTCCTGCTATTCCACTCTCGCTTTTAGAAGAAATTAAATGAAAGCATGAGTGGTTAGCTGCTGTGGCTGCGGCGCCCGGCAAACGCCCACGTGCGTGAGGTGTTTGAGGTGGTCACCACCGGCCGGCGGAGGGGGACGTTGGCTCAGCTAGGCGCTAAAACCATCACCTAGCTAGCGTGACCCGACCGCTAGACGGATACTGGCCGTCCTAGCGAGTTAGAGGCTCAACTTCTGGACAGGCGTTCTGCCACAGGTTAATGGGGGCTGACAAGTGTTGGTATAAACACATGACTCATGACGCCTGACGTTTCCACCTTTAGAGTAATACCTTAAGGTATTATTTTTACTGTTTGCCCTGCTCAGACGGAGTCGCCCGGTCCGTAGGATGAAGAGGTGATATGTGTCATGCAGATAATGTGAATATCCGCGAATTGTTCTTAATATCTTTGTTTGACGGTTCTTATTCTTTATACGTCAGAAGAAAATGAATGCCACAAATCAACTAGCCTCATGATACCACCCTGACCAACCTTGGAATCAAATGCGATTCAGTCCGAACCAGAGCTGCTGGTCAATGTGTGCCATTAACCGCCGGCGATAGCCAATCAGTCAGTTCATCCAATCACCTGCCAAGTATTGTTTCAATGGCCCAGACGGTGGTGTGTAACCACCCGTGTTCCTTAACGTCAGGTTTGGGAGCAGCAACATCAATGAGCAGCCACTGGAGCAGTGAACTTACACTCACCGTCATCTAGGTAGGCCTGGTCCAGGTTCTCCTCCTTCACCGTCACCCTCCGGTGTGGCTCCGCGGGGGGTTCCATGGCGGCGGGGGGGCCCTCTTTGTGCGGGGGGCTCTTGTGGGTGTAGGGCTGCTGCTGGATCACCGTGGGGTAATGTGGCACCTGGGGGGACGTGGGAGAGTGGGCGCCACCGCCCCCCTGTGGTGAATAGCCATCGCAGTAGATGATTGGCTGGTCGTCGGGCTGCGGGGGAGCCAGGGGCGGGGCTTCCCCCACCCGCAGCAGCTGGTTGGTGGGGGAGAACTGGATGATGGACGGCTGCTGTGCCGGGGAGCCCGTGTGGACCAGGACGGAGCGGTGAGGGTCGGCCAGCATCCCCAGGCCCGGCCTGGGGTATGCGCTCCCGCAGGGCGCCTTGGCTCCCCCCGTGGTCGGGCTCTGCTCCTGGAAGCGGGGATCCTGTCCCCTGTGCTGGCAGGACGCCAGGCCCGAGAGCAGGCCGTTGTCCCGGGGACTGTGATAGTACACCTGAGGCAGGGAGAAGCCCATGCGGCCCGCCTCGTACTCGTCTATCGGCTCCGTCTTAATGGACGGGACTTTGGGGAAGATAGCAAGCCAATCACTCATGTGGTCATCACGTACCAGCGTGTACCAGCACAGTGTTCTCAAGGAGGGTGGGCTGATGTGTACTCTATGATCCAGCAGAGCAGGATGCGTATGGGGTCTTACCTGCAAGGGCCGTGTAGGTGAAATGCTGCGGCTGGCTCCTCTTCCTCTTGCCGTTGATGACATAGAAGTTGACTTTGACAGAACGGCACACAGCCGGGTCTCGATAGGAGGGGATCTCAACGAACAGCATGCTCTGCGGGACAAGGGTGCTAGCCTGTTAGCCTGCTAGCGTCTGGGAGGCATTACAAAGTCTCACACAAGGCAGGTGGGCAGGGTACTTACAGGTTGACTTTTGTCTTTATCGACGGTTGCTTCCATCTCCCATATCTGTTGTCCGTCTAGAAAAGGTGTGAACACATTGACAATGTCACAGGTGAAATGTCCAAGAAATACAAATATCAGCAAACAGACAGAATAGCAACACAGACATTTAATGCAAACTCAATTAAAAACCAGAGTAGAAACGTGTGACACGGGTGGTGGCATTAATTAACCTGACATGCCACATGGAATGTTAAAACAAAACTACATCTGGGAAACCGTTCATCGAAACTGTTGAAACTAGCTATCAGTACAACGCTGATTGGTAAGTTCAGATGTTACTTGGACTCAAATTGTAATTAGCTGAAGCTCGCCAGGCTGATTCTCGCGGCAAAGTCAAACTGAAGCTTGCATGATCAGGATGGTCTTGCAAGGCTAGGTATTAATGTCATATAAATGAACATATCACTGTCTAATAACATAGCATTAATATCAATATGCTTTGTTTTGCCAGTTAGAGGTTAGGGATGGACAAGGGTACTTGAGTACTCGAGTGCTCGTCTGTGACAGCAACTCTCGTCATACATTTTCATGATCGATGATGACGATGACTAAAATATATCATCTTAATGAAATAGGCTACGTAACATAATGTCACATTTTACTGCAGTCGTCTAGTACAGGGGTAGGGATCCCTGGTCCTGGAGAGCCGCAGCCCTGCATGTTTTAGATGTATCCCTGCTCCAACACACCTGATTCAACTTATTGGGTCGTTAGAAGCCTGATAACGACCCGTTCATTAGAATTTATAGAACTACACTGCACTGTAACCTAGTATTTTGTAGATGCTTCGTGGAGGTCATGACCCAGCCTATACATGCAAGTTTCTTTTTTAATGAAATGCGTTAATTCAAATAAGAAACATCGGCTGGTATATACTTTAGTTTTCAGATGTAGTTCATTTCCCCCGGGCTTGTTTGTTTTCTCTGTCACGGTTTATGTTTAATACTATGAATATTGATATAGGGTGAGGGGTAGAGCGTGTGTATACCAGGGGAGGGAATAGATAAGAGTGCAATTCATGAAAAGCATGTGAGCAGACCATCCATAACAACAGTTAGATTGCACCAAGAGCCATAAAATATGCTGATGTAGGTTTTTGCTGGTCAATCGCGCAATCGCAAAATGCGTTAGACCACACCTCGTGTTTAGACCAACACAACCACAGGCACTCAAATGGGCGCAAGTGCATTTTCTATAAACAACGTAGGTGCCGGACAAAAAAAAATGCGTCGGTCTGAAACTAGCAAAGACACTTGCGTTCGCACTTTGTGCTGGGTGTAAGATAAGTGTCCTTAAAAAAACACCGCAAGGAAATTAGGCGTTATTATATCAGCAATGAGCATTTTATATATATCTAAGTACTGTATATCCTAAGTAATGTAAACAGAACCAGGAATAGCACTTTAGTCTTTATGTTGTATATATCGTCTTTTGTCTGGGCCTGAACTGAGTTTGTAAACTGATATACATGTCTGCATGCTGTGCAGACATATCTAAACAAGGCCTAACACACACCTTTCATTATTAACTCATCTAACCACACACTGCCTGTGTGTGTGCACTCTGGGTGCAGCTTGATTTTAAAGTGGCGAGGAAAAGGCTCTGTGTGTGTAGATGCTATCTCTACTGAACATTTCCTCTAAATCTACCTAGTGCACCTAAAAATACAGTTGGTAATGCATGGACCTTTACCCTACGCTAGGCTTTGGTAATGTTCTTTAAATGCTCTCTAAAAGGTTGACCTTGCCATGACATTAAATGTGAATACTACAATACTTGTGGATGACAGACACTTCCGTAAAAATGTGTTTGTACTTTGAACAAGACCTTGAGCTGTGTAGTAACCTCGTTTTCAATGGTAGGTTAGGAAACCCTCTGTCAGACTGCAAATTAAACACACATGGCTCAAATGAGTCAGCAATAAAGAGGGGGATTCCATATTTATGTGGCCAACATTCGTCCTTCTTTTCTCTTCTCTAGACTCAATTTCTATGATCAACTTGCTCCGCTTTTTAACAAAAGGCGATGACTGCTGCTCTCTTGGCGCTTGCGCTTGTTTGCGTTTTGTTGAAATTCTCCTCCGAGGGACACCCGTTTCTTTCTTCTCTACCGATAATTGTATATGGGGGTGTCTACGGGGGGAGAAACAGGGTGTTTGGGAGGCTGGGGGAAACTTCTTTTCCCCACTGTACTGCATGGGGAACCAGGTGAGCCCCAGCCAGGACAGCTGTCTCACATTCAGAAGGATTTCACAGCTGCACTGTTCCAGAACCCTGTGTCATAAACTCTCCTAAACAATGGCAATCCCTCGCCGTAACATTGAGCTTTCTATCTGTCTGAACTATCCATTACTGTGTTGTAACAACAGTGGCAGGGATCCCCAGATACAACATGTTAATGAAAGGGATTCAGTAACTCGAGGAACAAACCACCTAGAAAACAAGCGTTGCAAGGAACTAGAACCTGCCTATTTACAGAAACCATAATTAACCTATTGAAAGTGTCATTAATATATTGACATTTTATTGGCAGGCAAATAAAAAAATGCATGTCAAACCTGTTCCATGCAAATATTTGTGATTGAGGTAAAGACAAAATTCAAATGAGAAGCGACCTTTGTCATTATAATCAGGTGTGCTGATTTACAGTAACCGTGACCTTAACCATTACATTAATCATGAACAAACTTAGGCACCTGTCCAAAGGGGCTCTATGCGAGAAAAAACACAAACAGTAGTGTACAAAAAGGTACATTTAATTCAATACAACTTTAGGCCTACTGTACACGTTACATAAAAATATGAAAATGATTGTACTGTACATTAATGTCAAAGCATGAATACTGTTTAAAAGAAACTGTGATTGGTAGTCGAAGCAGGCTCTTCAGATTTAATTATTGAATGCGTAACTATTCAGGGTCACCCATAGCTTCTACCTTCTCTCTTTTAGAGAAGAAGAACTCTTCACACAGATGGCCAGTTAGTTGGATCAGGTAACTGAATATTACTGTTAAGTACTGATCAGTCTTGGTCTTCAACAGCAATGGATTATGTAGGCCTTCAGCTAGAGCGACGCTGTGTTCCACTGTAATGATTTGGCAGGAATAAAAGGATCTAGTAGACAATGTTGATTTAGGGTCTCTCCACAACATTATAATGAACAATTGGAGAGGGTTGATGTCTTCCATCACCTGCAGTGTATTCAGCAGAGACCATGTGTCTCTTTGTTGGCTCCTCTGAATATCTGAGCCATCCATATCTATGCTATATATATATATATATTTAAATCTCTTAGATTTGCACTTTGCAGATGTTTAGGCTATTTTAAATTATTTTGAGAATTGTATGATGCTTTTATGTACAGTAATGTGTGTTCTGAAATGTATACTGTAACAACCTAACAGCCTACTTCTGCTGTAATTATTCTAACAGAATGCTGTTTACCTATAACTGGTGTATGGCCTATTCAATGTTGAGATTGAACTCTTGAAGAACACTTGTCTAGAAGTATTATTTATCATTAGCTGACAACTGGCATCATATATACAATGCTACTGTCAGTCAGCTGTGCATATTCTGCAGACCTAAACACAGGATAGTCTACTAAATGGCAACATAGCGTATAGGCTACAGTTAGAGCAGAAAATCTATTTATAATAATAATAATAATTCATTAGCTACGGTGAAAGTAAAAAGTACTACTGTAGCCACATAGACACACTTTATAGACAAACATTATCTTAACTCAGTGAGATGAAATAAGGATGGTCTGTCACATAGCACCTCTAGATCTTTGTGTCTCTGGTCCTTTCTATCTCTGCATCTTCTTCGACATAAAAGTAACATTCATTTCCCGACAGGCCAGACTATCTAAAATCAGAATCTGGCCTGTGTGCGCGCAAGGATTAGGAGCGCTCGGGCTATGTTACGGCTGCCGCCGATTATGCAGGGCGAAGCATGCAGTGCAAATTATCAAACAGATTTTTTTTTTATGACTATGTAATTTATATTTATTGGAGGCCTTTTGATATATCAACCTTGGTGACTGCCTAGTTCGCCTGTAGTACAAGCTAAAGAGAATGTTTGAGTATGGAAGAAGCATATATATAGAGCACCATTAAGCTTCACACACAATAAATATATATCTATAA
>JAODTR010033168.1:0-21345 GCA_025399935.1 Amblyopsis rosae | reverse complement strand
TTCTATTTTTTGGTACATCTTGCCATGGCCTTTATTTGTTAACTGCATTCTCCAGCCGCTAAATGGTCATTCTAACATATGCATACTAGGGTGTTTTAAATAATACGCACACTCTCCTTGTGTGATAAGACAGAACAAAGTTCAATAGAATCGATGCTGCTTAGGCTGGGTGTGGGTGGATGATGGCCTGTGGCTGTCTTGCAGCACATTTTCTCCCTTGAAGCTTAACATGGTGTTTCAGTAGCTGTTGCTATATTTTTTTTAATTATTATTTTTTTATTTTTTAAATCTTCTTATCACACAGGTATCCAAGGAGAACAGAGATGTGATTCTGCAAGACATTGTCTCTGCACTGCAAGAGTGTCTAAGAGCTGCAACCTAATAAACAGGTCTAGTGTCAGACAACTTAATACTCGGCATAGAAAGGATGGCATACAGTACAACCGTGTAAATTTTGTCTGTATTTGTATTGAGGTTATTTCATTAAATGCTTGCTGTGGTCTTACATCACCTTAGGGTATCGTATATGCATGCAGTTACACAATTGTTTTCTCATCAGTGCAATAGTTGCTACTACAGGCACACTCACACATAAATACTTTATCTCCATACGGTATCAATATATTTGTTCTGCTATCTGTACTAAAGGAATGAACAATTACCTTGCCCACAATTGAGCTCGCATATAATATAGGGCAGGCTATATTAGGACATTCATACAATGTATGTATATGTACCTGCTGTTTGAAAACAATGATGAGCAATGTTTACAATGTTTGTCCCTTTGCCACCATGAATACAGAAGTGTCAGATAAAGTACAGTATGATCTGCCTGTTCATAAGTGCTCTGCAAATCTACTTTAGTTGAATTATTGCTTTTCTAGTGTGCACCAGTTGGAAATGTTTGCAATTTCAAATAGGCATGCACAATGAAAATAAAGTTTAGTTTGAGTTCATGTTTAAGTGAAAGGGGATATTAAATGCTTAATATCCTTTTAAATTTCATTGACAAACCTGAGAATATTTAACTCTCCTTTTGTTTTCTAATAAACATTTCCAGCATGTGTGTGTGTGTGTGTGTGTGTGTATTGAAGTATCTTTAGGTCATTGCAAAGATGAAACACAGAGTGTGAGCACTGTTTCCACTGGTTTTAATACCACCTGTGTAACTGATGTAGCTTGTCAGGCTGGCAGAAGAGAGGGCAGCCAGCTGTGCTATGCGTCAGATACGCTGCTGTGCTAGCATCTGTTATGGCCACCACTGAATTCACTGAGCACTACTTCAAAGTCAACACGGCAATAGTATTCTACAAACAAGAAATGGTGCCATCGGGAACTTTATTTAAAGTTTCCATTGACTTGATAATCAATTAGAAATGCTCTCTATCACATACTTGACAATATACTGTATTTTAAATGCCAACAGTCTCACCTCAATTTGTAGCAGGACGTATGAAACCATTTCAGGAACGACCTGGTATTTTATTGATCCCAGCTGTCTATAGCCTTCCCCATACAGCCATGTGCACTTTAGTCCATGGTTGTGGTTAAAACACAAACTGTGCTGTGCTATAGCCCTATATTATAATGCCTTCAAAGAGTGTACCTCTGCTGTTGGACAGGCCCAGTTACTTCTCCAAGGGTACAGGCTGGTTCTGTCCCTGAGTTGGAGGTGACACCAGCCCACTGGTATCAGATGGATTATGTAACAGTGGCAGAGGCCACCTTAAATGTGTGCCAGCTTTACTCTTTCTGTATCTGCCTGTATGTAGGCCTATCTATTTTCTTTCTGTCACTGTAGCAAAACAAAAAACAATCAATGTAATTGTTTTTGTAGTTGCATGTGGTATATTTGTCATTGTGCTTGCTTTTTCTACACCGCCACGGCACAGTATTTGACCTATCTAACCATAGTGTTGCTAACAGTGATAGGATCTCATGGGAGCTAGTTATTGAGGCAGTCCTACAGGAGTGATATTGTGTTAGGAGCTGTATTGAAGGCTTGAATTAATACAACAAGAAATTGCCTCTTAACATCATATTTGTAATACAGATCTGTGTGCGTTTGCGCACACACACATGCGTTCACACAACGGGCTTAGCAACTGCACAGAACAAAGGCTAGCCCGCTGTAGGCGCTGGTGGGGGAGAAGCGGATTTAATAAGGAAATGTCAGTTATGGTTTCAGCCCAGTAGGCACTGTAACAGCTGTGAAAGAGGATGTGTTATGGTACATCAATCTAAGATATGCTTGGCCAACATTTTAAATGCCATAGATACAAAGCATGTAAATTACATTTGTAGACTAGGTGGATGACTGACATTGCTTCCTCCAGTCATGATAATATTCTCTAAAACGGTTTGTTTTTCAAAAGTTACGTCTAAATCTGGTTTATTAATGTATACTATGGCATCTTTCAGTGTCCGTTCTAGTAGAAGCCATACATCTGAGGCAATGCTTTAGCATGGTGAGCCTCTTATCACATATATATCCACAGAAAGCTATTTTTCAGCATACATGATTTTTAGTTCTAGTTCATGTCACAATAGTGACAGGTTCCCTTTGCCTTTCATTCTAATGTCTAGTATAATGCCTGTAATGTTAGCAATTGTTCAATTGTAATTCACCCCCGTTTGTTAACAGGCATAACTAAACGGTGACTTCGGTCCGGAGGTCTTGACAGGTGGGCGTTTAATGCCACATCTTATCTGTGAGCTTCCATGGTGAAGCCATTTTATCTGGCTTGCTAACCACTATACCAGACCACAGCGCACCACCAGTGATTCCAAAACCACTCCTCCCATTACATCACTTTCATGGGCTCCCTGGGGCTACTGAGGCAGACCGTGTTGGGTTTCAAAGCCTGCAGTGTCCTTGCTGCTAGCACACCCAACTACAACAGAGCCTTTAAAGCTGTGTGGGGATCAAAGGGGCAAGGGCATGAAATAAGAGGGGAATAGGTACACAACAAACACAATTGTTCCTTTATACTATTCATGACACTTATATAATATTCCAGTCACAAAGTGATACTTTACACCTGTGCTTCTTTTTATCATTTAGCGTTATTATATATATAATTTATTTTAATTTTTAAAAATTTTAAATCTTTCAGTACTGTTTCTAGTCCGCTTTCATTTACTCTCACCAACAAAAGTACACAAGTGAGATGGCCCCTGCCACCTGAATGCTGCCTGACTACTCTCTACTCCGCCTAGAGGTCACAGGCATTCTTTTTTTTTCTCCCCTTTCCGTTCTTCCCCCTTCCCCCAACAACACTTGCACAGTTGCTATGCAAACCTTGGATCGTAGCAGTATAAATTGAACGCGTCTTCATTCATATTGTCTTGATGATGTAAGCCAATATAAAGCCATCTTCGTTTACAAGCCGAGGAAGTTTAAAGAGGGCTTCACCTATGACCATATTGAAGTTACCAGACCTAACCTGTGTTTTCCAAACCCTTTCTGATCCATGTCTTGAGGACATCCACCTCTTGTTACATGGCTATGGTGGTTCGTTGTGATCACTGCTTCTCTGTGAATGACTCTGGTTAACGCACTCTAAATATTATCTTATGCACTGTTAGAGCAAGGAAATGTTGCATATAGTGTACCATAGATGACATTAGACATTGGGACGCGTGTGGCTGTGTATAGGGAATGAGATGCGGTGACACTTGAGATGTATTGCCTTCTCTGCAGGGGAGGGTCACATCACACTTGAACCAGCGAGACAGGCAGCAGGAGCTGTCAGGAGGTTGAGAGCGGACGACACAGAGGCCTGAGGTCACGTATGGATCACAGCGGTCATGGCTAGAAAGTGATTGATTGGTCCTGGTTTTGACCTGTGACTCTATTGTTCTACAGTATGTCTAAGAAGAACATGCTGCCATTATGTGGATATGGGCCTGTATGATGGAGAGGTAGAATCAGTGAGTGTCTACTAGTAAATGCAAAGTATCAAAGATACTAAGCTTTCCCCTCACATGCAAATGCATGAAGCAGTCTATTTATCTAGTTGCTCAACTGTATTTCATTGTATTAGTATTCTACTGGTGTTGTACGTGAACAAATAATAACACATTGATATTGCATTATAGCATTTAATGTCACATTCAGAAGTTAGCCCATGGAGGCCTATTACTTTGGTTGACGCTTTTAAACGTGCTTTATAAATGATACGAGTATAAGATTAAGCCAATCCTATAACTTTGCATTGACGCGTGACCAGTCAAATTGAATGGATGGATATGAAAGACATGGATTGTTCATGTAGCACTCACTTTGAGTTATCGATTCCAATCACTGGCCAAATATGCTATAACACTACTGTATAAGGAAATGTTGACTTTATAGTGTTATTGTTCGGTTAATTTGTTGCTTGTTGCTATCCATGTCGTTCCTTATCACTTCTAGTACATGTTGCTGTATAAATATACAATTTATGGGTGTATAAATATCATCAATATCAGTATAACATTTAATATAAATGTAAATTGGGTTGGCTGAGGCCCCAGCTCTATATCGGACCGGTCCATCATCCATCCTGGTACTGTAGCTTGTGGTTATCGAATGATGTCAGTTGTGACGAAGGTGGTTTCTTCCATCAGGCCAAACAGGGTTTATTTCACAGTGCTCCAAGAACTGAGTCATAGCATTCAGCATCAACGTCCTAATGATTCACAGACTGCCAACCTGCCATGAATAATGCTTCTACTTGAGGCTTTGGACAATTTCACACCACACAAGTAACAGTTTCCACACCAGTTTCCATATGCTGTACTCTATACTGTTACGTGTGTGTAAGGGGTATGGGCTCCGACATGGACCATGGTGTGCTATTTGGCAGTTTGCCATTTACCAGAATATAGATTGGGGATGTAAAACACTGTTTCTTCTTTCTTCTTTTCCATCCACCACATTTAACAGTGCTGCTCGGTCTAAATGTTCAGTGTTATTATCGATTGCACTGACAATTGATTTGGTGCGTGGGGGAAAGGAATATTGATATTATGAAATGGACAAGTATCTGGTACAAATTAGTTGGCAATGTTTCAAATCAGTTAGAATATGTTGTGATATACGGAGACTTTGAATCTGTGCATGTACAGTGTGTCTAAATGTTTTGTTATGCTAAATAGTTACAATAGACAGGCACTTCATTTTTTCCATAGGAGTATCTGATTACAGCATTAATATAAGTAGAGAATGATAAGAATAAATACAATGGTCTATGAGTTTGCCTTTGAACTGTGTCTTTAGGCCACCTTTCAATATGCAGAATTAAGACCATTGATGTTAAGATGTTCTCAGCCAAATGCTCCAGTACCTTCCTCTTTTAACCCCTCATCCGATCTATTCATCTCTTTCTTTCCCTCTCCAGTTTATAGACTCTGGGGATGGCAGCTCACCCTCGTTAATAAGGAATTATGAGGGGGGGAGAACAATCATTCAGCTGTTAATAATTACAGGGGCCAGTCACTGAATATTAGACATAAATGATTTATTATGAATATCCTTACTAAGATTTGCAAAAATAAGTTTTAATGATACAGATCAAGAATCAGCAGTGTCAAACTGCGGACAAGGTGGAGGATGGTGAGCAACAGTACATGCTCGTGATCAGAAGGCATTAACTGTTATAATAATGAGAGCAGAGTTCAGCATACAAGTGAAGCCTGCTTAAAGCAAGTTGAAGTGGCTTGTATGCCTGTATGTTTCTCACCTGACAGGCTTATTACAGTATGTGAGCCAACTGCATGTACTGAAAGAAAACACATCCGTAAATGACATTTGCAGTAATATTCCTTCATCAAATCTCCAACAACACACACACTCACACAGTACTGCTCTCGTCACAAACAAAGGATAGAAAATCATGGAACAGGACTCAGTAATGAAAAACACCGTAAAGCATAATTTCTTAAAGCACATCAAAAATAAAATGGTGATAACTCTTCGAAACATAAATACAGATTGTAGCAACAAGCTCCTTCAATACAGATGCGCACTGCACATAAAAAAAAAAGAATAAACCAGTTCATTAAGATCTCAGACATGTTCGTCCCTTTTCCCAAAGAACTTCTTGAAGACGGACTTGTTGTACGGCCGAGGCAGGCTAGCGTAGCTCCTCAGAGCAGGGTCTGGCCAGGCACCAGCCACACCCAGCTGGGGAGCTTCAGGGCCTCTGCTAACGGATGGGCTGCCCGATGCCTTGTCTCCTATTACCAGTGTCACAGAGTAGTTAGAGCTGCTCCCCCCACCTACTGCAGCTGTTTGAAACGGAGGTCTGATCTTCTGGTAGGTTGCTGTGGGAACGGACGCCGCGTGTGAGGTGGATGGTGTAAAATCAAATGAAACTCTCTGTATCTACATATTGTGTTACAATACGATGCAATGCCATATACTGTATGTTGGATGATGCCCCTGCTAACCTGAGGTGAATGAGTGGGAGCGCTGCTTGTTGCTGAGGCACACCTCATCACTACACAGGGGAGACAGTCTCCTCACACCACCAAGGTCATCACCTGGAAAGGGACAACACAAACACCATAGGCGAACATTGTTAAGGAAGAAAACGATACATAAGATACATAAGATCAACTTTAATTGTGATACAGTATTATTGCAGGGAAGAGTTAACTCTGAATTCGATGTGTACTCCCAATTAGAGGTACTGTTTGTTACTAATAATATGATCCCATAGCTCCCCCTAGTGGTGCATACTACATCAAACAACATAAGCATATTCAGTGAGAGGACTATACTATACAGTATTTATTACTGTTGAATAAAGCACTCATGGCAGTCAGACAAGAGCCTATTAATGAAATCTGAAGCTGTTAATACAGGAAAAGTACATTAACCTCTGAAGTTCTCTGAGTTGTGCTAGTAGCCCACAGACAAGAATCTTTGTAACCAGGGAAGGGGCTCTACCTTGGTAGAGGCCTTTACCGCACTGGCCTGCACTTGAAGGTGCGACGGTGAACTGCTCCAGAGGTCTTTTTAGACAACTCTGTGTCATGTGGCTGTACTCTCTGGTGAGGACGACAATCTCTTTGGCTTGGACAGTGCCGGTGGCTTTCCGCCTGGGGAACGTGGAGATGGGGTCGTGCCGGGAAGGACACAGGCACTGGGACAGACCATGACAAGCTGAGCAGGAGCTTCTGTCCGGAATACATGGAATTATTTATTATGCCTTTATTCGGCAGCAATGAAATGTTTGAGTGTGTAAAAAGCATATCTCACAGAGCAGCAGGGAGGCCTGGTTTGACAGGAACACTTAAACACAAGGGGACAGATCCACTGGGACCTGTTTAGGAAAATCAAAACCACACAAACTCTTTGAATCGCTGGCACATTAAGGCACATAAGTAAAGTACAGTGTATTTATGAATAAACACTTACCAGTGCATGCTTGTATTTTCAGCATCCACTTCTTCATCATGAAGCGAGAAGAAGCATTGAAGAGGTACTCGGAGCCGTCGCGCAGACTAACGAAAAGTCACACATGTAAAACAGCATGTTGTAACAGTCACAGTGCGTAACAGTGTGATGTAAAACACCAGTATCCAATACAGTAAGATAGCAGGGTATCGTATTTGATAGCTTTCTTACCGTAGACAGAAGCAATTGGGCTTCTTGGTATATTCTGGGGCTGGGGAACACTCTGCTCCAGTCAGGTTCAGTGGAAGGCCACACACTGAACTCTGCACAGCACAAATTAAGTCCGTCATTAATCATAGGGGTCTGATTTGTCCAACCATGTGCCTTAAATCTAAACACAGTGGCGGTGTTAGGTTTGCTAATAATTTTGCTGATAATTATACAGTACATGCATATACTATAAGTGTATGCTATGCTTATATATTGCATCGTCTGATCCAGCTACTTTATCACATTTGTAAGAATACTTTCAGGTGCATATTGTAGTTTCTACAGTATTTATATCTTTTCAATGCATTTTTCTCTTGATATCTGGTCAAGCATGTTGTGCTACTGCAGTGCACTAATCTACAGCAAAACGACACCAGACTTGGCTTTTAATGCAACTGTGCAATGACACTAGATCTTACACACTCGCATCTCACATCTGGTTCGCTATTCTATTGCTTTCCCCCTCGTGCTCACCTGCAGAGCATCCTTTGTGTCCTGGTAGAAGCACAAGGTGTTCCTATGCAGCACAGCGTGGTAGCTGTTCCAGCCTCGGCATGGGGCCTGTTAAAATAAGGCAACAGGCAGTTGTACAAATGCAGGTGAGGAGCCAGTGGCTTCACTTTAGTGACGTGCAGACTAAAGCCTTCCTCACCCTCTTCCCTCCAAATTGCAGTTTGTGCTTCCTCTCAAGGGTCCCCTCCATAGACTGGAGCTCTGGCAAGCCACTCTATAAGGATAACAACATTAGTAGACAGACAATAATAACAAAACTGTTAAATATGCTTTATATTCTATATTATAATATTCTATAGTTTATATGGCCTACAGTTCTGCTGGGGTCCAGCTGAATCCTAAATCTTACCATGGCGTTACTACGCCCTCTTGTGGCCATTTGTTCTTCATGCTTGTCTTCCAGGCAGTCAGAGGAGCCTGTCCGTTGCTGACCAACTCCATCTACATCCACGCTGATGGACGGGTCCTGTTGAGAGGAGCAGAGTCACACTGACTACATGTCCTTACTTAAATAGTTTGATTGATGCCAACAAAGGCTTCTGGCCGCAGCTACAAACTGCATCACTGCAAAAACTACTTCTTTGATATTAAATCTAGTTGGACTTGTTTCTAATACAAGTTGCGTATCTAATTACTTAAGTAGTAGTGAGTAAAGGTGCAGTTGTTTTGACTAGTTTTAAGAAATCTTAAGTGAATTTCACTTATTGCACAGCAACATTTACTTCTTCAAGCATATGTAAGCACATAACTAATATTTTTGCACTTATATTTTCACAGTGTGAATAAACTACTGTGAAGCATTGTATGATAAAAGCGTGAGCCAAATGTCTGTGCTGCTTTGAGTTATTACTTAAACATGAACTATTTCAGGTCCTACAGGAGCGTGAATGGTGGTGAATGAGGTAAGTAGCATGGGTGTTTGCGTCACAGATGATAGTAAACCTGGAGCTCACCTTCCAACAACTTGTGCACTCCTCCACCCCCGCCTCCTCCTCCTCCTCTTTCTCCTGGTCCTCCTCCACCTCTCTGTATTGGTAAATGTATCTCCCACTGTCCTCTATGTGCCGCAGAGTCACCTGTGCAGATGCCGTCTCATTTGCCGCAGGCGAAGGCTCGCAGGCCGCTTCCCTGTCAGGCAAGACTGCCCAGGACCTGCTGTGCCCCGCTTTGGCCACAAGAGGGAGCTGGTTGACAGAGCCTCGTCCCCTGCTGTAGCCCAGCGGGGTCTGGACAGAGGTCGGCAGTCTGAGCTCAGCCACCAGGAGGTCGGGGGCAGAGACGGTGGCCAACTTCCTGTAGAGCACAGCCGGAGCCTTCGGCGCGGGGGAGCGCGAGGCAGCACTTCCTGGTGGCGGTGAGGAATCTGGCCCCGCCTCTTCCCGGTGGGGCTGATACATGATGTCAGAGCAGACGCTCCGTCGGTAGCTGCTGCTGCTGCTGCTGCTGCGGCTCCAGATGTCCTCCAGCTCCTCCTCTTCCTCCTCAAACTGCTGGCGGTCTACGCAGACGGGCCGCGCTTCTCCCCTGACCCCAGGTTTGGAGCAGCTTATGGCCCCCACGTCCAGCGACAACAGCCTGCCCACCACCCCCCTGGGCTGGAGGTTGTCAGAGCACACCTTGAAGCTGCCACAGCTGGAGACACAGGAGTCCACCGAGTCCTGGCGACGCTTCAAACTCACCACCGTGTGACAGGCCTGAGTCACAGCGGGACCCTCCTCCGTAGCATAGCGGGGGTTTGCACTCTTGTGATACGGGTGTGTGCGGAGGCGTTGGGCGAGCGTGTGGACACTGAGGCACTTTTGGCTGTCAGACAAGACGCCACATGGTATCGCCTGCTTCTTGTCCTCACCCAGGCCAATAGCAGGAGGCGGTTGGGTTTCTTTGTCAACATCAGCCAGATCCTTCACTAAGGGCACCCGAATCTGGCCTTCGGTCTGACCTTGAGTCTGACCTTGAGTCTGACCTTGAGTCTGGCCTTGAGTCTGGCCTTGAGACTGACCTTGGGGAAGGTTGCATGAGCTGCTGATGGCTGCTGGATTTGGGCTGAAAGCAGCAGTTTGTTTGAAGGAGCTCAGGGCTGTGTGTCTGTGGGAGTTTGCGTCCGGGCCAGTTCCGCCTGCTTTCTTGGACTCGGGGTGGGCGATGGTGATGACGTCCTGGATGCTGGGGATGAGGCTCATGTCTGTAGGGAGGTCGAAGCTTATTACAGACCCCAAAGACAGGAACCTGCAGTGGCTCCTTGTGCGGCTGGCGGAGGGCGGGGCGGACGGCCCTTCTGACATGGCGTACGGAGTTATGATGTACTCCCCAGAACACTCGCTTTCAATGTCCTTCAGCAGAGGGTTCTTCACGTAGGCCGCAGATTCTCCCCCACCACCTGCTGGGCTGTGGGGAGAGCCCATCTGTCTTCTGCCCTCCTTCAGTGGCCACGTGCGGGTGTCATACGCGATGGGTTCGTAGACGCAGCAGCGGGGCTCCCCATCCTTCCGCCCCTCCACTCCCATGACCTTCTGGATGGTGTGCCGGCGCGCGTCTCTCTTCCGCTTCCTCTTCTTGCCCATGCGCTTCAGGCTGCTGAAGATGGAGCCGCTGCCGCCTCTGGCCGCAGGGTGTAAGGACATGCTGGCGGTCTGGGGAGGCTGCACCAGCGATGGAGATGGGGAGGTGGAGCGGGGTCGCGCGGAGGAGGCAGCTGAGGCCGAAGGGTGGGTCTTTGGACGGGGCAACGTGATACTCTCATACACGGGCGTCAGAGCCAGGTTGTTGTCCTTCACATGCAAATAGGTACTTACCTAGAAGCCAACAGAAAACAGTGTCAGGTGTAATGTGAATGCATATGGAAGTGAGCTGTATAGCAGATGGTAGACCGTAGAGAGACTCATGCTTGATACAGTGCAGGCCAGAACCTTTGCAAGACCTCTGTGAAAACAATGGCTCCCTTAGTTAGCACTTTACATGTGTTTTAGATGAATGATGACATTAATAGCAAGAATGCTTTCCTGAGACACATTGTCCCGGGTTCTGCACACGTGCGCGTGCGCACACACACACACACACATGAATGTACACGCTTTATGTCACACAGCAATGCAAACTTAAAAGTAAAAAACATAAAACATTAAAGACAAAAAAAGAAACAAAGACGTGATTACTATCGTACTTTCCTCCCTGCAGATTTTAATCAACATCACATGTGGCCTGAACATGGCGTCATACGCAGCTGTAATGCCTGACCTTTCAACTCTGTGACTAATCCCTTGTTGCCGTGACTATAAATCAATTTGTGCAGTCTCGTCTGGGGGCTTTTCTTGAAAGTTCAGCATCGCTTCTCCGGTTTAATTACCCGCGCCTGTGTTGTCGTCTGGGCCACGCTCCTGCTATTAGCCATTTCAGAGCATCACTTTCATGGGAAGAGCGCGGTAAAGGGACGTCTTTCACACAACTGCAGCAAAGTCAGGGATAGTCCCACATGAGCAGGTTTACGTCAGGAGAAGGCAAAGCTTCTGTCCACATTCTGTTTGCTTGTCTATTCACCCTGCCTTTCAGTTCAAAACCATGCTGGCTCATCCAGCAAGTTAAGCGCCAAAAAAAGTTGTAATGTTGGTGGAAAATAAGAAACAGTAAAATCAACCAATTCTGAGTTTACTTTTCCAAAGATCTTTTTTTTTTCTCTTACCACTAATGTAAGTTTACCTAAGGCAAATAATACTTAAGAAACCTCACTTAGCACAAGGATTTAGCTTCTCTAATACCAAATCCAAACTATACGCCAGCTCTTGAAGTAGGGATTTGTGTTAGCCTCGTGTAGGTCCACTGCATAATAAATCCCCTTTTAAGAACGACTACAGTCATTTGATGTCATGTGCAACTTGAGCTGGTTGTTAGAATAGCACTCAGAAAACCTGTCTTTAACAAGAGTATGATCAATAGTCCTTCAGATTCTACAGTATACTGTATGTATTGACATACATGATGGTGTATTGTGTCTGTTGTAATGATATTTGCTGTTCTGTTGTAGAGATTAGATTAAAAACAAACAGTAAATGAGATTTAGGAAAGAATGTAAGAAAGTAATAATTTGCAGAAGACAGCAGCTAGGACAATTCCAAATGTCTCCACCTAGTGGTAAGGGTTAGTAAAGCACAGAAAACGGGATGCAGTCCAACCACACTCCAAAGATGCACCATGCCGCTTTATTTCACACTGCATAATTTACCTCATCTGCACTCTGACGATAAATCTTTCTCTTTCGTTTTAAACTACCAAAAGTATTTTCCAAAAGGCCTTGGCAGCGCCTCCAAAAGCTTTTACAGGCAGAAGACTGAGGCACAGCGGGCTGAGGGAGAAAATGGGGAGGCGGGGAGGGGAAGGGCAGAAATGAAGGTTGGAAAAGAGCGAGGAATGAATAGCAGTGGATAGTGGAGGAATAAGTCGCCCAAGTGTTGGCCCTCCGGGAACAATCACTGACATCGCACAGGAATCCCTCTCGTGCAATGTGAAGCAAGTTGGAGCTGCTTGGGTGGCGTGCGGTGACGTTTGGGGCTAAAGGTGCATCTCTCTCACCCTGTGGACCAGTTCAGACATCTCCTCCTCCTCCTCCTCCTCCGTCCCAGAAGGTAGCTCCAGGATTTGCACCTCACTGTCTCCGCTCCCGCCGAAGCTAAGGATGAGGTTGACCGTGGCCCCCAGGGAAGGTGGGCCGGCCTCTTTCAGGACCACCACGGATGACTTGGAGGACTCCGTAGAGAAGGCCTCACCTCCCCGCGGGGCAACGCTCTTCATAAACTCGTAGCCATCTTCTGATAGGCTCCCGCCCTGGCCTGTGGGCGTGGCCGAGGCAGGGCTGTCTACGGTGCACGTGTGGCCTTCTGATGACTGGCAGAACATGTAGGTATCCTGCTCAGGAGCAGAAGCCTGTGTAGGAGTTACAAGGACACACATCAGCTACAACGCCGACCACACTGTCAGCCACAACACTGGCCTGCCCCTGTGACGAGTGACGCCATGCAGGGTCTCGTCACCTCTGCGAATGGAGAGCCAAGTGTGGCCTCAGTGTAGATGTTGTCTTGGCAGGCATCCTGCATCTTCGTCTTGAGGAGCCACTGTTGTTTCTGAGCCCTCCAGTGCACTGAAATCCACCCCAGCATGCTCCGGAGTTCCTCCATACGCTCTTTAACCTGCGGAGGAATCAAAGAAAGCAGAAAAGTAACTTGCAAAAGTCTCTGCAACAGGAAATGGGCCGAAGCAGAGCAAATACATTTTCCGACGCGTTCAAGAGATGACGTCGACTAATCATTCCTCACCATCTCCGTGAGGTGGTGCTCTGTGTCTAACAGGTTCCTTCCTGTAGACGCCAGTTCATCAAACTCCTCGAACTTCCGCTCGATTTGCCTGTCCAGTGTCCCGTCTGTTCCCAGATGTAAAGCCGTGTCTGAGAAAATGCACGAGCGGGTATCCTCTGTCCACGAGCTGTGCAAAGCAGAGACGGTAGGACGGGTGTGAGAAAAGCCATGCATACACAAAACATGACACGCTGCCGTCGCATTGGCTGCCTCGTGGCACCTCCACGGCATGGGAAGCTAAGCAGACATCTTCAGAGATATATTGTAGCCAGAGAGTTGTAAATATCAGTGAGAACATCCTGCGCTTTCACACAAATAAATATTCATGTTCTCTTTTAGTGAAAAATTTATTATGGAAGTCAGATTATTAGAGGAGCCAATAACATCGTTACACCCGGCTTACATCATTGCAAGATAGCTCCTGAAGAAGCCCTGGAGCTGCACAAACTCCTTTATCCGCCTCCTGTTCTCCGTCACGCTCTTCCTCAGTTCCATCCATGCCTCCAGTGTGGCCTGGATCTTACTGGCCAGAACGTGAACTCTCTCCGGACAGAGCTCCTCCAACCTGGAGGCCTGGCTCTTCATCTCCTCGACCTCAAGGGCAATGGTGCCATGTTCAATCTGCAGAGAATCACAATAAAGAGCTATCATGTTTATATCCTGAGTATCTGTCACACAGGCTTTTGGCAGTGTTATGAGCTAATCCCCTAGCGTGATACATATTTAGCTGGAGATACATATGGTTCGCATATGGCCTGTCGCAATTTAGCGCGCTAGCAATCCTGAGCCATTTTCTTCTGCTTGACGAGGCAGTAATTAATAGCACTGCAGGTTCTATGAGAGCAATACTTCATATTGTTTCTCAGCAACAGCAAGCCTCAGAACACAGAATAGAGGATGCCTGTCCACTGACGCCATACAGTACTTATTTCAGAATAGGAGATTAGGTCATTTCTGCTCTTCGGCGGTATCGGGTCCAGACAGCTGTGTGTGTGTGTGTGGGAGTGTGCGTGTGCGTGTGTGCGTGTGTGTGTGTGTGTGATAAACATTGCCCAAACATGACTCACACAGACATTCACCACCCCCAACCTCCCAACCCTGACCCCAAATCCAATACACACCCCACCAAGTTGAGCCCCTGCTCACACACACACACACACACACACACACACACATATACATAAATGCCTACAGACACAAACATTTGACACTAACTGAAAAGTGACTCATAAAAGGCATAAATAAATATCCTTTGTGGATAATAAACATTTGCACGCTCCATGTGTGTGTGTGTGTGTGTGCGTGTGACTGCATGCTGCAGTTCACATCACAAACAAAGCAGAGCCTACATCAGTGGATGGATGGTGCTGTTTAGAAATGAAAGTCAGGCAAAACAGGAAACAGGCTTTGACCACAACAATGGTGGCTTCCTTCACCTTGTCATTATCAGAGGAACGTCTAATGTAAATCAATGGGATGGAATATTAGCGCTGGCGTGGATGGTTTCAGTGTTGACAGTGAAATCCCTTACGTCCAGCTGTTCGTGCGTGTCCTGCAGACCCATCAGGCCACAGCGGTCGGGCTCACACTTGACAGCCATGTCTGTCTCCCTCTCCAGGAGATCCATGCACAGCTCCTTGCTGCAGCGCAGACACTCCTCCACGCGCACCGCTACACTGGCATGCTAGGGTTGGGCACAGACCACATGGCTACGGTCAGATACGGTACACTCTTTCACACGCTCTTGATGTATTTATCTACTAATGTATATATCTTTTGGTTTTATTATTTTGGTTACTGGTTGTGAAGTGCTTCACAATGAGCTTTAAAATATATTAACACAGAAAACAGTGGTCTGTGTCGCCTTGATTTACCATGAACTGACCTCAAGTAACAGCAACTCTTTGTATGCAAAACTCACATCACGTCAACGCCATACTGTTTGCACATACACAATAAACAACGTAATAATTTAGCAGATGCTTTTATTCAGTGAATTACAGTGAGAACAGTGGTATTAATAATAGTATTTTAGAGCAGGTAGATGTCTGAAAGATGTCTCAAAGATGCTCACAGGCCCTATCTAGGTAACGGGAGTCTATCACCAGACCACTAGACTACTAAACACTAGTAAGTAACAATTAGTAATACAAGAAGAAAGATTAAATCAATGTATTCTAAAATACAAACCCAAGTCCAAAAATATTGGAGCTTACGGAAAATGCTAATGAAAACAACTATTTGTGATTTGTTAATTCCAATCAACCTGTACTATGTTGGAAACACTACAACAACATCATTATGTGATGTTTTACCATGTGAATCAAATTGTTTTGCAAGAAATATACAACAAAATCTGATGACTCAACGCACTCCAAAAATGTTGGGACAGTTGTGTTTCCCACGGTTGTACAATATCTGTGCAAACGAACACGTGTAGTACACACCGGTCCCACAGGTTCAAGTGTGTAGTTCTCCTCATACCTTGCTGAGCAGCTGCTGGACTGCCTGGTCATGGCTCTGCGAGCGGCCTCTCTCCCTCACTGTGTCATTCAACATCTCCACAGCCTCTCGTAGCTCCTCTACGGGGTCTCCCATGCTCTCTAGCAGGGACTCACTATCTCCAGCACTCTGGAGGCCCAGCACTGCTGCAGCTGAGCTAATATCACTGTGGATGGGCTGTGAAAGCGATGTGATAGGTTCAACATGATTCATTCCTCACTAGTCAAAGTGCCTATTAAGTCATAGATTTCAGCTCATTGAAAAGCGAGGCTAAGAGATGATTTCATCACGAACACCACCAATGTGTCATTCTTTATAGGGTTATGGAAGCAGCAGAGCTCAGTTCAAGTTTAATACTGCTTTAAACACATGATAACTATACTGTTAATGGTACCAAGAGGCCAATCTCATACTTGAGTTAACAGGCTGGGGTTCTGGCTTTGCATAACCACGTGCTGTAGCTACTGTATTGTAACTGACCATGTTGGCCTGCATCTCACCTGTCCCAGGCTATAGTGACTGCTGCTGAAGTCCTGAGTCTCCTCTAGCTCCACGCGCTCCAGGAACTCAGTCAGCATTCTGGTGTCCTGCAGTTCAGAGCTCTGCTGGGTCAATGCGCTCTGGACACGGTGATACCTGGCCAACAGAAGCCATCAGGAGCTCCGCATTAGATCACCACTGGTTATACAAGCAATTAAGTAAGTAATTATCAAGTACACAATGAGAAATCAGTAAGGTAACACATAACTATAACGTTACTCACGGAATGTCAAAAACTCGCACTCAAAGAACCAATTTGGACAGAGCTTGAAACATGGAGCCGAACTGACTATGACCCAAACTGAATATGACCGCAATCTCTGGTCCTGTAACATGCTTATAACTAGGTCAATTACTTTAAACTTATGATTGGCTGGTCATTGCTAGGCAGCCCAACTACCAATCCGAATAGCCCACCGCTCATCAGTGAGTCGGTGCGTATAGTAGGAGTCTTTCATACAACCACTGTGTCAGCCTACCTCAGGTATACCGTCCACATCCGACAGCAATCCTCCAGACAAACCACATTACAAAGACCACAAACAGCATGTTGTGTATTAGAAATATACACCCTTGGGTGTAAATTTAGATGGTTTGCTAAGAGGAGCAACGAGCTAAATCAGTTTCTCTTCCAGATTTAATGAGCCGTGAACTATATACAGTGTTAAATAATGATGTCATATACCAACTGTCTTACAGATGTTTGTAGAAAGGGCCTCTACCTGCAATAATGGCTGCTCAGACTATAAAAGTGTCCAAACACCCCCACCCTGGAAACACTTAAATAGAGTCCTTTTTATGCTTCATTATTTACTTCGGTGAGCTTGGTGTCCTGTAAGGAGTCTGTGTTTGCAGACATATCGTGCAGTATGCACATCCACTGAACATGCTAACACTGTAAAGGTTTACGGAGGTTTCAAGTACAAAGCAACAGCTCTTTTCTAGAGACACGGAAAGTGGAGTGCTCTCCTGGAGAGACGCAGCCGTCATATCTTGAAAGCGTGAGCGTATAGTGACAAGATGAAGGTGAAGCACGCGTCTGGTTACGTGCCAATGCCTTGTGAATCACAAATGAATAAACAGCCGCACTATGAATGAGCACAGAGATTTGTTTGCCAAGATGGAGTCCACAAATCTACTGAGTTCTAGGAATATGCAGTACATAGTATATATATAATACAGGCTATATATACACAGATACTACAGTATATACTGTATATATAATGTGTGTATATATATATATATATATATATACACACAGTATATATACATATACACAGTACAGTGCGTGTGTGTGTGCGGTTTTATGGGGTTAAATTGTTTTTCTTAAAAGGGGTTTCTGGCTTTTATGAATAACCTCTTCCACATGTGATTGTGTACTCCATTCAGTAATGGCTAGCTTGACTTCGTAACCACTTGGAAAGAGTGACAAAATCCTTACTTTATTTCCTGACCACAGCGAACACACCAAAACCCACAGGGACCGGTGCGATAGTCCAGATCCTTAATATGAATCATCAATGACGACAGAAGTCAGAGGGCTCCCCCAGAACCACCCACGCCCGCTTTCAAACACTCACTTCTTTTCTACCTCCTCCATGCGCGCTGGCAGGGCCCGTGCGTGGGGCAGACACTGGCCTCCGAGCCTGTCCACCTCCTTCCTGAGAGTGCTGAGCTCCAAGCTGCGCGCTGCCACCTCTCTCTCCAGCAGACAGCTCTCTCTCTCGGCAACGCTCATGGTCTCGGGGTCCCCGGCTAGGGAGGACTCCCTCATAGACAGCTCCACTGACTCCAGCCAAGCCTCCAGGCTGCCCAGAGCCTGTAAGACCTTAACAACCTACCGCCGGGGAGAGAGAAAGACAGTGGCAGGGAACATCAGAGAGGTTTTTGCGGGACAAGAACGTCATCCGTTTATTAACTTCAGGGTTTTCCGACTGTGAGTGATATAGTGCACTTTCAAAATAACTACAGATGATGTATGATGTATGATGTATGATGTATGATGTATGATAATTGGCAGGCTAACTGGAACACATACAGACTTTGAAGGTAGAGCATGCCCTGACCTACATCTTCTGCAATAAAAGACTTGTACCTATTCCCGGCCGGTCATCAATCTGGGTGGATTTGCAGGCTCTTTCCATTTCATAAGTGAATTATATGACAGCACAATTTATATTCTTTGGATACACCTCTAAATTTTTGGGGATATACCTCACAGACTCTGCCATTATTAAGGTGGAGGAGGATGAATGTAAACAGAGTCTAAAAGGGTGCACGCTCATGCTCATTCTCTAAGCCAGTGTAAAGCTGTACAATATGAATACTGATCCAGAATAATCTGTTATAACCATACATTTACCTCTAATTGAAAAGGTAAGCACCCTGTGTCACTATGACTTACTGGAAGAAGCATGCCCACTGTGAATATGAATACATGTGAAATGCTGAGCTAGCAGCCAACGCTAAACAGCGTTGCTAGTTTGCGGCACACAGAAATGAGTATAGAACACAAGACAGCATCTGAGCATACAATGGTTTGGTCAGAGTACAGTTAGGCTCTAATGTACTGTATACATATTACTAATGTACAAATGTACTTGTTATATAAAATAGTCTGCTAAATTCTGTATATATACTACTGTAGCTATGTCACAGTACAGTACATGTACAGTAGTACTGTAGGTATCCAATGTGGCATTTTTCCTAATATTTCTTATTGAGTAAGGTATGGTTGGTTATATTCATATAGTTCTATGGATATATTTAACAACACAACTATGAGCAGTCCAATGCCAAACATGCTTTCAACCAAATCTATACAATATGCATGTTCAGACAGTATGTAATGCTTGTATTATCTGGTCCTACCCTGAAGCCCAGCTCCTCTGAGGCCTGCAGGAACACAGAGTTTCTCTGGTGCCTCCTTCGCAGCTCTTCCCACAGGACCTCCAGCTGGCTCAGGAACACTTGGATCTTGGCACTGCCAGGGTGCTGTGCCCGGACCAGCTCTCGACCCTCCTAAGGGGTAACCGTGGATCATTAATCAGTAATGGATGAGGGAGGGGAGGTTACTGTATGGCACATAGCTCACAGAATCTGGGGTTTCGTTTGATCAAAAAGAAAGAAAAAGTCTGTTCACATTTACATTTTACATTTATGGCATTTGGCAGACGTTTTTAACCAAAGCGACTTACAGTACATGTAGTATATTTGTCATTAGTTGGACAGGTCATACACCAGCTATTGTAAGAAACGGCAGCATTTATTAAAGCATTTTGCATCATGTACCACATCAATATAAAATGGAATCATCAAACAAAGTACCTAGTGGCCTGAATAATAAAGTGACTAATACTAGTGCTAAGTACATAAGAGCAGAATAGTTTTTTTCTCATTTTTTTCTCATTTTTTTAAGAGTAGGGTAGAGAGAAAAAGAAACATTTGAGTAAGAAACTTGAGTTAGCATTGAGTGCTCATAATCATTATAAAGGCACATCACGTATACTGCGGCTATTCAGACAGCCGTCTGGGGATGCGTTTACCTTTTTAACCACTTGTATCCTGGCTCCGTTGGAGAGGATTTCTTGTTCCAGCACGTCCTGACACCTCTTGGCAGCCTCCGGCCCTTCACAACTGGCCAGCGAACACACCTGTGTGGCCATGGCCACGCTGTTTTTGAGCCAGGACAGTGTCTGGAGGGAGGGAACCCCAGAGGAAGGGTTAGAAAGGATCTACAGGAGTGTTAGCTGACGTGACCGCATTGACAGGAAATGGCTGGCCAGTGAACAGGATCCAGACTGTCCATGTCACCCTGGCTCGACCCTGACACCGCCCCACCACGCGTTCTCGCTAAAGGAACACGGGAGACTTCTGGGAAACTGTACAGCAAGAGGCTTCAACTATCTTGTATCTGAGACTAGTTGTGATAGCGTACTATCTGGACAAATGCTTCTGTACGTGGGGAGTGGTCGCTGTGAAACACTGCAAAATAAACACGTATAGGAAAATACTAGTTTTAGTTTTAACGTACACAGTTGAGAATTGTTTAGGTGTAATGTTTCCACTCTGTTTACACACGCTGACCCAGACTGTTTCCTTTGCCACACGTTATTTAATGTTACTTGACGTGTTGCAGGTGCGTCAGGGATCTGACGCACCTTGTCGGCAGACACTGTGAACTTCTGGAGCTGCACGTGAAGCTGTGTGTGGCCTCTGGTGGCGACGGCAAGCCTGGGCTCAGCTTGGGCTTTCCTGCTGCAAAGCAAGCGCAGACACATGACTCCAATTATGAGAGAGAGGGGGGGGGAGGGAGGGGGAGAGGGAGAGACCAGAGTGAAGTGTCACCTATCCGGCTCTGACTGATGCCTCAACATGACGTCATGCGTGCGGGTGGGGTCGATGCTCTGCGGTGAGGGGCTGTGGCTCGCTGATTGCTGCTCTGGGTTTCGGCTGCCCGGTGGTCTCCTAGCGCTGGTCTCCTCCCGCACGTTCTGTTGGGTAAAGAGAGGGGGAACGACCACTTGTTAGAGCGCTACTTTGGGCTTTAAAGTGTGAAAGTGCCCCTCCAACACCATATCACGCTCTCTTGTGATACCGTCTCCATACGTACGAATCGTATTCCTGACCATGACTTTCCGTCTGTTCTTCCATGCCTCCCACCGTGAAACGTTTGCTAATGCTTTACAAACGGAGGCACTTTGTTTTGTTTGTTACCTTTCAACCCAGTCCCATACTCTGGATTCAAACATAAACAGTGAGTTGAGGGGGGGGGGGGGGGGGGGGGTGGGG
>JAODTR010033158.1:1203-21345 GCA_025399935.1 Amblyopsis rosae | reverse complement strand
CATGTGATTGTTGATTAGATAATTGCATTAATGAGAAATTGAACAGGCGTTCCTAATAATCCTTTAGGTGAGTGTATTTCACATGGAAACAAACAACACCCCATTAGCCTGCTCCTCTCCATGGCCATAGTATTTGTAATGAGATTTGTTGAACCAAATTGTAACGTGTTTTTCAATATTTTATTTGTGTGTCATGCATACTTTTGGCCACAAATATGGCTTAGTGACAGCTATAGAGGTGAATTGGTTGTGTTGTATTAGTCTACCATATTACCTGTGGTTCTTGGCCATACAAAACTGAAGCACCAATCTCACCAATATATTTGCTGACTGCTGAGTGGAAAGCACAGGTGTTTTGTTTTTTTCCTCGATGTGCACTACTTAACGCAGGGGTTTCTGTAAAGAAAATAATGAGGGGAAAATAATACTGGAGAGGCTCAAGGTGAACGCTCCTGCAGCAAATTGTGTTGTGGAGGTCAAACACAGTTGTCCAAAGACCAAGTGGATTAGAAAATCCAACTAACCAGATGTGCGCAGATCCAAATGCAGCCAACTTGACCTCTCAGCTACAACCACATGTTTTGTTGTGAGTATATCCTTGCCTCTTTGCACACAATGCTTTATAGAAATGGCATGATGTACAAGGATGTAGGCTACTGCACATTGTCTGGGAATTCTACCCATATGATTTAATCCACTGTTGATAACTAACAGGCTAACTCTGCATGAAAACGTTGTCAGACACCAAAACTGTGAAAGATTAATATCACAAAGTGAAATATAGGCTACAGCCTTTGAATAACATCATATAAACAACTCACAGATAATGGGGAAAGTTGCATCAAATCATTAAGGTAGTAAATGTGCTATGTGCTATGCCAGCGTGACTCGCTTATTCTGTAGTCACCAAAAGCAGCCCAACTGTTAGTTGGTTAGCACAGCATCCAAGCTTGCTTATTGAACCTCGTGAGTGGAAGTTCAGCCGTATTGGTCAACCACCAGGTGGTGCTATTGTACAGTAAGTCGTTTTTAAAAATGCATTTCAGTCAATTATGTATTCCCCCGTGCTAGTGATCATAGCCCCCTTGATGCCACACTCTGCCTTGAAAACAAAAGTACAAAGAATGCCATTGATGATACTGATGTTTTGGAGTGTTTTCAGCATTTTAATGTTACCATGTAACTAATATCAGCACTAATTGACAATCATAAAGTAGTGAGAGCCCAGACAGATCCCTATCACTACTGGACACACTCGACAGAACAGTCTCCATCCATTGCTCAGTACCTGTAAGGGAAAGAGATGCTGAACAGAACATATACAATCAAACGCACTGGATCAAGATAAACCAAGTTATCTTTCTGAGCAGACAGCAGCTTCGTGAAGACGTTTGAGTACCAATGACAGTGGCTTTTCTGTCCTCTTCAAATGCCTATAATGTCTCTAATCTACTTCATAACTCAAGTGTTAAATTATACACATTTGTGAGTGGCTAAGATGTGCGAAGGTGTGCGACTAAATGTAGACCTCGTGGGCGATTCTGGAGCACCACAGTCCAGAGTTTTCAGGGTGATGGAGGCTTCGAGTACGTTCTCATGTCTGAAACCAAACAGACACGAGCATTGGCACCAACACTGTTTCCTTAATGATCACAGCAATAAACTGAGATTGTTTCTTCTAATACATATGACATAGAAAATGGAGCTACCTCATCAAAGGGCTTCTCGAGGCATTTCCCATCAATGGAAAAATATCGATTTCTGTCAAGTCACTTGTATTTATGCAGCCCTTAATCACATTACGGTTTCACAACTTTACAACCCAACATTTCACATGGAAACAAACAACACCCCCTTAACCTGCTCCTCCCCCTGGGCAAGGAAAAATGTCTGTAAAAAGAAAAAAAAGGAAAAAACTTGAAGGGACCACAGAGGGAGGAATCCACACCTCTAGGACATTTTGGATGGAATAGATATGGCAACAATAAGAAATTATACAGTATATTGTCTTAAATTCATCACATTGTGTATTAAGCAACTACGCAGCGGCTGAATCGGTGCTGTTTCCGGCAGAACTCACCCATTTTGAAAAGATCCAGAACCTTGATACACACATAACAGCCATTTGTTCTTCCTTGACACATATTATACTTTATGATGCAGAATTCCTATTATTATTATTATACAGCACGAGACACTATTACACTGTGATGATGTAGTCTAGAGACCTATAGCTGTCCCAGTGACCAGGAAGTACAAGCAATAAATTACACCGGTTTCTGGAGTCAATCAACTGTCTGGCTGTACTAGTGAGAAAACTGACGTTCCCTTTCATTACCGTGCCAAACACAAAAACTATTATCCAGTAAAACATCCACCCTCCAATACAATGCATGTTTAGCCTGCTATGGAGTATCTCTTAAGCTATAGGTCTAGGTAGCTTGTGATTAATATGAATGAAATGAAAACATAGTATAGTGTATTAGTGTATATTAGTAAAATAATAATATAATAGTTATTTTGCTTGTTAACGGCCGTCAAGCAAACAAGTGGACATGGCGTTCCTATGACTCCAGTATGGCCACTAAACCAGTCCTCATATGAGAGGGGTATTGGCATGACAGCGGTGTGGTGGCAGCTAGTGTTGGTCAGAAACCCAAGCTTTAAAGTGAATTTTGGGTATTGTAGTTTCAAGCAGAAAAGCACAATATTTAGAATGGGACTGAAAAGAATCTACACGAGTTTACTCTGTATGAAATCAAGCCTCCTTTGCGTCAAGCGACAGTGAAACTCTCGCAAATGAATACCCGTTCAAACCGGCTTGATCTACTTGATAGCATGATTCCATCTGCAATCATATCCCCCTCGTGTCAAAACATTGAAATTGGGCTGTGTGCCTTATTGTGCCACACAGGCACACATCTACGACTGCCAAGAGCAGCAACACCTCAGAGAAAACATGGAGCTTTCATCTTCCAGGTAAGTAGGTTGACAGCAGCCTTCCCCACATGCACAGCAGTATATAATACCCCTTGTCAACCACCTCACCTAGTGATTTATACTGAGAATCCATCCATCCATCCATCTGTTTATCTGTCCATCCATCCATCCATCCATCCATCTGTTTATCTGTCCATCCATCCATCCATCCATCCATCAATCAGGTTATCCATCCATCCATCCATCCATCAATCAGATTATTTTGTCCATCCATCCATCCATCAATCAATTTATCTGTCCATCCATCCATCCATCCATCCATCCATCTGTCCATCCATCCATCCATCCATCCATCCATCCATCCATCTGTCCATCCATCCATCAATCAATCAGATTATTTGTCGATACATCTATCCATCCATCCATCCATCAATCAATGTATCTGTCCATCCATCCATCCATCCATCTTGGTGATAGTAGCAAATATTCACAGGAGAACTTTGAAGGCTGATCCGGCCAATCCATTTCTATGTCCACCCTGTATGGGACACCATGCAAACCTTTTGATCTGTCAATCTGTCAATCATGCAGTAAAGTAAAGATTTGCATCTGGAGTTCACTTGAACGTGCACTTGAATATTCGTGTTTAAATACATTTGTTACAATAACAAAAGCAAACAGTATTCTTCTTCTTCTTAATATTATTATTATTATTATTATTATTATTATTATAACCTAAAATATAACAGCATTTGACAAAAGCAAACAGTATTCTTCTTCTTCTTCTTCTTCTTCTTAATATTATTATTATTATTATTATTATTATTATTATTATTATTATAACCTAAAATATAACAGCATTTGACAAAAGCAAACATTACGCGCTGGTTTTGAATCGTAATCACTTTTTTATTGCACAGCAATAATACGCACAATAAGCACAGCAGTTAGAGCGTACAGAACAATCCTACATATACAAAATATAAATTGAAGTACATATTGTTCACCATCTTGATGACTGTAACTCATGACAAATATTCTCAGTCGTATAAATCACGTTATGGATCATGGTTTATACATTTTTGTTACTTTTGTTAATGTGGAGAGAGCCATAGCTACGACATGAAAACTGGATGGGACATACAGACTGCATGTATACAACAGTGGGTCAACACTTTACATATGAGTTGAAGAAAGTTATGGGCACGGCCATTTCATGACTAGGTGCTAAAAGCGTGTGTTCTCCATTGACTTCAATGTTAATCTAAAGCCGTTTAACTTCGCTAATCGGCTGGCGCCAGAATGTTTTTTTCTCACTATATATAAGATATAATACATAATAATATGTCAGAGAAAGCACAATATCCATAGATGCCTTGAAATTATATTATTTGTTTTAAAAACAATAGCCTGGAATCTGCCTCTTAGCAACCAATTTCAAAATAAACCCTGCAAGCTCATTTCTACACTGCAAAAACTAACATCTAATTTAGTGAGAATCTTGTTTTTAGATTTTAAATTTACTTGGACTTCTTCCTAATATAAATGGTTTATCTAGTGACTTAAATTAAGTCAATCTGCAATTAATTTAAGAAATCATATGTGAATTTCAGTTACTGCACTGGCAGCCAAACTTGCTTGTTTTAAGCATAAGAAAGCTCATAACTAATATATTTGCACTTATATTTGGTAGGTTCCAGTCACGTACAGTAGTCCATAAACTGCATATACTACGTAGGTCTGGCATCTAGAGATGATAAAATGACATCCGCTGTAAATGCAGGAGAAGGTCATCTTTATCAAATTGTTTTTGAGTGAGGGATTGAGTAATGAAAATTCATTTTAGCAATCAGTTTAAATGGACACCACCAGAATTAATCTTCATATATTTATTGTAGGGCTGATATAACCAAGCTTCATACCAACTGAAATTTATATAACTGCTTCTCGAGCCTTTAATTCTGGACAAAAATAATTAAACACTGCATCAATCTGATTTTGCATACTGAATTGCCTTGAGAACGCAGTGCATAATAATGTTTGATCTTGTAAACTCTTTGGCCAAGTTTGCTTTTGAGTAATAGTGAAATAAGTAACGAACACAGTAACATATATTGAACATAAATAATGATAATCTTGCATATAAATTGGGATCAGGCAGAGGAATTATATTGAAGAAACCTACAGAATCGAGGGTTTGACAGATGTTAATTATTACTTTAAGCCACCTATTAGGCCATTACAAGCACTACGTGAAAGTGATATCTCCAGCATCACAGGAGACGCCTTGCATTTGAACTAAGTGTCTCTGTGGTGAATAGTACAATGACAGGAAATACTGTAATAATGGCACTGAAGGCATGTGGCTTAAAGTAGGGCTGTATGACTTTCTACCACTAGATGGCGCAGAAGTGCACCAGTGTCTCAAACTGAAACAAATTCTTTGTGGGCCAACATTATTATACATTACATGTATGTGTGGGCCACCCAGGTATAAAACCACAAAACAGAGTAGCTCATTACAACACACACACACACACACACAGAAATGTAATGTCATTCTCTGTTCAGGATGAAATTTCTCTAGCTTCAGTTTATCTTCGCCGCGAGAATCAGTCGAGTCGTGAGAAATCATTGCGATTATGTCCAAGTAGCAACTGAACTTACCAATCAGCATCGTATTGATAGCTATAAGGGTGTGCTTTAGGTGTGCCGACTGCGAAAACGACTAGATGGTTCATCCAACGAACTGCCAAGTACTTTTTGTGCCTACCCTTTACAAACAGTTTCAATGGTCGGCTCCACAGATGGACTTGTGACTAACAATCAATCTGGCATGTCAGGTTACAATTACTCTTTGTAATACAGTTTCCTCTGCAGGGCGGCTGGGCGGACTCTCCGTTATCGGGCGAGGAGCTCGGTAAGTATAAGAAACTCAATTACATCAATTGGCAGTGAATACAAATACAGAGTGTAAGGTTGCCCAATTGTCGCTCAAAGTCACGTGTGTTTGTGTGTGGGACATAACTATATGGATTGCGACATAAAACAGATGTATGAATGCTATTGTGTTTCGTGATAGGTGGATAGTGATGCTTCATGTCATAGATATGTTGAGTGCTTTTTGCTTGTTACTGTAGCAACCGCGTTTCATTATAATGCCAGTTCATTATGGAATGAAAAGAGGTCAACTAGCAAATACCAGCGTGCCAGTGAACCCAACATCTCACTGTCCTTGGCATCTTGCATTCTGATTAAAAGTATTTATTTTCTGCAACCCGTGGCAGAAAAGCAGGTCAAAATTTAAATAGCTGAAAATAGAACATCTGGCTGGGCCCTGTCAGTCAGCAAAGCGTAATGAAATATGGAAATTGGGGCGCTTTTCAAAGGGACGCAGGCCTTCAACGGATTCCCTGGGTCTCCAGACAGAGGCTCTTCTAGGAGCCACCCCCCACTGAAACGTGTGTGTGTGTGTGCATGTACTGTATGTGTGTGCATGCGTGTGTGCATGTGTGCAGTGTATGCATGCGTGTGTGTGTGCAGTGCGCTTGTTTGTGAACGTGCGTGCATGTGTGTGTGTGTGTACATGTGTGTGTGTACATGTGTGTGTGTGTGTGCACGTATGTGTGCATGCATGTGTGCGTGCACATGTGTCTGCGTACATGCATATGTGCGAGTGTGCGTGCACGTGTATGTTTGTGTGTGTGCGTGTGTGTGCACGTGTGCGTGCACGTGTGTGTGTGTGCGCGCGTGCATGCATGTGTGCGTGCACGTGTATGTTTGTGCGTGTGCGTGCATGCATGTGTGTGCGTGCACGTGTGTGTGCGTGTGTGTGTGCACATGTGTGCGTGCATGTGTATGTGTGTGTGTGCGTGCGCTACATTTCCAGGTGCTCCATAGTGCTGCCAGCTCGTTAGCGTGCTCAGACTGGCATGAGTGGCAGAGCTGGCAGCTGGCATCATTAAACTTCAAACCCCGGGCCTGCAGACCTGGGGTGCCGCCACAGGGACTCTGCCCCCCCCTCCCCCACCCCTCGTGCGTGCTTTGCCAGCAGCTGATTAGCAACAGCGGTGGGTGCCGCTGAACGACAGCTCTCCAACCACACCCCGTTTCCTTGACCACGAAACACACGCACACACAAACTTTTGTGATTTGTTGTTTTGTTTTGTTTCAGTCGGCCCCTTCTCCAGTAGTAGTCACATGACTCCTGTGTGCGTAATTCCCCCTGTGATTGAGTCCCGCACGGTAATGTATCCATCATTTGCTCTAAAGATGGCTCCCTTCAGATTCATTTCATGTTGGGTGATAATAGAGACGCCTCGTCTGGCTGAATAATAGCGAGCTGACTGCCTTTACACACGCCACGGTCTATATTTTCATCACGCCATTGTTCGGGGAACCTAAGTAATCTGTCTCATTTCACGCAGTGGTTATGTCTCCAGATGATAATTCTGGAACAAATTCTTATTAGCATTGCTACTCTGAGATTTAAAAGCCCAGTATAGAGAAACTATTAAATGTGTTGTCTTTCATGCACTCAGACTTCGCTGGGCTTTCACTGTACTCTTGGAATAGTTCCTTGGACAGCTGTCAAACGGTTTTAGCTTTCACCATCAATCCCAGTTAGAGTAATTGTAGCTAACTAGATGCAGCATCAATAGAAAGGGGGAGAAAGGAAGAATGCTGATACTATCTACAGCAGAAGACCATTAATGCGCTCAAAAGATTCCTCAGGGAGCGGCATGCTGTAGAAGAAAGAGGCCTTAGTCATATTTCAGCAACGCTGTTAATGAAGAAAACCCAAACCACTGTGCGCAGGCCGAGGCCTGGCGCGGTCTGTGTGGAAAACAGATAGAGGGCGATTCCTGGGCTCCTCTGGGAAGCTTAAATGTACCTTTCATGGCGATTCCCCCTCCCCAACAAGAAAACATAGTGTTTTCTGCTCCTTCCTCCGCCGGTAATTAGAGCCCTGGGTATTGCTGCTAACACGCCAGCAGTAGGCTAATAGGAAATCCTGTGAAAGAGCTGACGTGGCAGGCCTACCCTTACTGCTGCCATCTGATGAGGTATCTGGCCTCATGTATGTGTTTGCGGACTACAGAGATGCAAAGGGCACACAACTATTTCATCGGTGGACTACATTTGCAATGTGACCCCGTGACCAGAGGTGGACAAAGTACACAACTTCATTACTTGAGTAAAAATATAGATACAGTACTCCTGGTCAAATATTACTCAAATATTAAAGTGAAAATTGTCCAGTGAAATTTTTACTTGAGATTAAGTAATGGAGTACTTGCTTTTAAAAATACTAAAGTATAATTGCTAGATCAAGAGGGTATCATGACACTTTTCCTGTGCCGCAATCGGCACAAAAGATGCCATCGCTACAAGACACTGCTTATATGCACCTTTCATTTCTCTCGGAATTATTTTTTGGCTTACAATACACCTTTAAATTAAAAACCAAACAAAAACAAATGTGTGTGCTTTTTTCCACTGGAAACTGCGAGGGTAGAGTGCAATCCAGCTGACCCTGCATGGATGGCGGTGGGGTTGACCGTTGTTGGTTTGCAGGCCCGCCCCCTTTTCATCGCCAGAGCCGAGAGGACTGGAGGAAGAACTGGGACCGCAGTGCAGAACCTCCGGACACCATCTGCCGCTTATTCCCACATACCAGTCGAGAGGGAGACGGGGAGAGAGAGAGAGAGAGAGAGAGAGAGCTAGAGACAGGTGAAACCACCTCCGCCAGCTGTCACGGCAACCAGCATCTGTCCACAGCTATGGTGACTTGTCATTCACCCCCCCCCCCCCCCCATCTGAAGCGGAGAGCTGCTTTCACCTTGCTGTTTATCTCCTGCTATGCTTTCCCCCACTTGATCCAAAACACGCTCCATTATTTCGTCTGTATGGTGGCAGATGGGAACTACAAGTGGAATTAGTAAAGTACACCAATGTATTATTAAGTGGATGCTGTTCGTTTTACAATTTATCTGGATGTGCACCGATACTCCTGTGTTATAATGACTCGGGATTCCAGTATGGTCATGGAGGTATATCATCCCAGAGAAGGAACCAGCGTGGGTTCTATTGAATCCTAGTTGTTCTTGCTTCATATGGCAGTCACAATGCAAACACTGTCTAGCACAGAGGTCTTCAACGTTTTTCGGGCCAAGAACCCTTTGGCTGCTAGAAACTAAACTAGACTAACTAAAAATATCTCACAATTTTGACTCTTTTAGAAAGGACCTTGTTATATTGACTTAATTCATAGTATGAGAATGCTGTAGTCAGTTAAGCTCAAGACAAACTTGGATGTATGTTTACAGGTCTGGCAGTAGCCATGATAACACGCACACAGTGCCAACAGCAGCTTTGCATACAGTACATACCATCTTGCAACAGCATGATCTTGGCCAGTGGTGCGTAATAGGAGGTCATCGATGTCAACTCAACTTTATTTATATGGCACAAACACAGAATCCCATCCTCTCTCTTGCCTCTTTATATAAATAAGATATAGGATTACCATTTACGATCTCACTTAGTCACACACACGCACGCAGACATACACAGCTCTGCTCTCATAGACCGCCATTGAAGCTGAGCGTCAGGGCGGGCCTCAAAATGACACGTTTTGCCGTGTTAACTCCAATTAACGTTGATATTTTCGCCATAGACACAGAGCGCACTTGAACTTCTCATAGGATCCCATTGAAGCTCAGTGCTTCAGTTGGTCTCGTCATACGCTGTTCACAAATGCAGATATCAGTATTGCTAAATTAATAAAGGGTTCGACTTCTGTCATCATCTAATTCGGCCAGCAGAAAACGAGGACTTTCACACTTAGGCTTGAAATAATAGAAGTTGTATTAATAAAATGCAATGATCAAACAAAAGTTACAAAAGTCATGGCCATGGGTTGAATTAACACACAGTCTTCTCACGCCAGACCAATGCGAAAAACCCTGTAAAACACACATGCACCCGCTTAAGTAGCCGTGCAATAGTCCTATCCTATTGGTGGATTCTTCGGCACATAGGCGTGTCCACTCCCCAATCGTTCTTCCGTAGTCCTGGAAGACCGTGTGATCTAATCGTCATTCTAACATTTACCCTCGCTTGACTGACGAATTCTGTTCTAAACTTGTGTCTCAGTGATTCATTACAATTAGGTTATTTAGCAGACACTTTTATCCAAAACAACTTACAATGAAATTGTGATTATGACTTATTCACTAATACCTAAAAAGAGCATAGCTATAATTTATAATCGATAAGGGATATAGTGTGTAGATGCTGTACACTAAGTAATTAAATAGCAACGTTGTCACGATATATGCTTTAGTACACATCAATATATCATATTTCTATTAAATTGTAGGTGAGTCTTCCCTGAGCAATCACCTCTGCCATGAACAATGAACTATCATAAATCAACTAAAACCTTGAGATTTTAACAAAAGTACAGTCGTGCTTTATATATTCTTAAAGGAGGGAGGGAAATTATGAAACACAGACTGGAGTTTTGAATAAAACATGACCAATTTGTGCAAACAAATGCACAAACAACCTTGTGTTCTCCTATAAACATCGTACTTTTCTAAATGCTCTCTCATCATCTGAAAACATCCACAGTCACGTAAAGAGGCAAATGTTTGATCAGTGCAAAAAATTATATTTTCCCTGATTTGTTTGTGTTGGAAAATTAGCCCCAGCATTGCATAACTGTCCATCTGTAGCCCGCTGGGTTCAATCTCAGCTGTCAGGGACCTCAATGTCCATTCATTCAGGTTGATTGGGCATAACAGCCATACCGTTGTGTTCCATTCAGTGACCCATGTTGTTTATTGACAAAGCCCAGCTCCCATGTATTGAGCAACAATAGGGAAGAACACCTTTTCTACTAGTTAAAAACGAACAAACGTTGATGTGTGTGTGTGTGTCTCCTCTTCGGTTATTTTTAGCTCTCTAGTTGTAATGTGATTCAAAATATACCTTAAGTAAGGTTTTATCATATCCCATCAGCTCACTACCAGTGGCATCAAAATATCCTTCTTTTGAACTTTTGTAGGAAGTCTAATCCCATCCCGAGATATTGTCTTCATTTGTCTCTAGTGTTCATCATTAAAAGAGGTGAATGACACTCCCGCAAAAAGCTTTTGGCGGCTTGAAATGTGCCAGCTCGGTGTGATTGAGGTGGCTCTCAGAGCTGTGTTCTAGCTGTACTCTGATCATCAGTTATCTCTTGACTGAACATATTGGATTATTGATTTAGAGAGAATGTGTTTGTGTGAGTGTTCAAAGCCCTGTATTCGTCAGTGGCACTGGCTGTGATCTGTTGCCTTGATGAAAAACCAGTCCCCTCTGTCATTTTCCCGAGCTTTAATTTGGGAAAAGTGGGAAAACCAGGTTTAGAAATGTGGAATTGCTAAGCAGATGTTTTATACGGCAACTAATTCTCTGCCAAGCCAAGGCTCCTATGACAACCAGTTCAACTGGTTGTCCAATTATTTATGTATTCTCTGAGCTGTCCTTGGTGCTTAATTGTTTATTGTTGTCCAGAACAAACACTAACTCCACAACAAAAGTATATATTTATACATAGCTGAATGGTTAAATTACTCTTCCATGAAATAATACAGAAAAACTGCATAAATGCTTTGTGAATAAACACATTTAGATCCACATCAACCATCCTATGCAACTACAGTATATTGTTTATAATATGAAAGTAGTTTCATAGTCAGATTAATCTGATAATCCTCATTTAAAATTGCAGTAAAATTTGATTATGATCACAAGATATCAGAGTTGTAAGGCAATAATGTATTTAACCAATTTTTAAAATGTTTGTAGTAATTTTAACACAGGTACATGCAGTATACGTGTCGCTACATCTGTCTACATCATCACATCCTTAAATGTTTTTATTTATTATTATAAATATTTATTTATAATAATAAATTATAAATAAATAAATAATATATTTATTATTGTGTTTATTTTCTTGCATTTGTTTCATTACTATGACAAACCAAAATGTGATACGAGGAAAGTGAAGTGTTTACCAGTGTTTAAATGCGTCGCGACATCTTTGTGTCAGCAGAATGCTTGGGTCTACCTGGGGGTGATCTTCTCCAGGTGGAGACGGCTCTGAACAGAGTAGCTTAAGCTACGCAGAGGGGAGAGCAGAAGCAATTACACATGCTCGCGTGTGCGCACGCACACACGCACGCACACACACACACACACCATCTGGGAGCTGGATTAATTACTGGACTGTTACTCAAGTACCAGATCCATCCATGGGCAAGAGAGAGAGAGAGAGAGAGAGAGGGGTGTGAGCAGGTCTGGGCTTTAGTGTCTCTCTGCTGCTTCCTTGCTAATATCTGGTCGCTCAGCGAGTCTCTCTCTGTTGTTGGTGTGAAGCACCACTGTGGCTGGTCCAGGCTCCTAGACACCGTGGAATCTGGTTCGCTGCAAGACTGGCATTCCTCTGTGCACGAGCGTGCACAACATGAGTATTTATTAAAGGTACAAGTACTTCATTAGTTTAACAAAACAAAACCAAAAAGTATAATAATAATCAGATGAGTCCTCAGATATACAATATTGCCATCTGGTGTCCATGCATGATTAAGTTAAGGTATACTCGTATAATAACGGGATAAATATTTTCTTTGTGTTTGCAGTCATGCAGTAAACATAAATACATGCGAAAAGTACACATTCCTCAAAGTATTACATAAGTACGAAGAGGACACAGAAGCAAATTCATGCACACACACACACACACACACAAACGCAGACGAACACAACTTCTAATGCTGTCAAAAATAAACACATGCACATACAGTAACTGCAGACACATGCACATGCGCAAATATATACACACAGACACACGCACACATGCACAAAAGCAAACACACACTTACCCACACACACACATGGCATCTGACGGCTCACAACCTGGAGGCAGGGTGTCCCTAAGGACATGCTCCTACTGTCCCTACTGTCAATATGAATTAGTAACACGGCGCGCTGCTAACATCTGTGCACATCTGAGCCCATCAGCGTGAGTCTCGGAGCCCTTGAACTCGGCGAGGGTTTCGCCCCGAAGAAAACGCTTGTAGCTGTCAAACACACCCGCGGCGAGCCTCTCCGCACTGCCCTACCGACGGGAAGCCGCGCTTTTAACACAACAGCAAGTGGCAGTAGGCCTTGATACGCGCTGCCTCTCTTGGCGGCCGGGGGGGAGACCGTCGCTGTTTTGTGTGGAGCAAAACAAAATCTCATGTATCTTATTGCTTCTCTACGCTTTCATCGGCGTTGTCATTAGATAGACTCCGCGTCCTTCAAATCCCGTCTATGGTTTCTAATCTAGACTCACTGCCAAAAAGCAATTCTCTCCATCATAGTTTTCTATTTTGGTTTCCATCTGTTTGTCTCACTCTCTCTCTCTTCTTCTTTCTCCCCACATATCGCCGCATTTCCTGTGGGCAAACAGAACCATTGCCAAGAAACTAGCCCCCAATGACCCATGTGGAATTTACATATGTAAATTAGGCTCAATGTTGTTCATAGATCTGCAATTAGGCTAACAGCCGGAGCTTGCAAACCACGGCAGTCTCTATTACTTTACCAATAATAGAGTTTCTTGTGCACAGATTTAAGTGGCTACATCTATTGACTTTGTTCGACTGTCTACCGCACGATTGGATGAAGATAACGTCCTGGCTCCAAGCCAAGGTCTGATTATTACCTCAACCTTTTCAGAAAGGATGTGTCAGGAGGGAAGAGTCTTTACAATATGAAACAAAAAGCAATCTTGATATGTAAGTGTTTAAAGCAGCAATTCCAGGAGCGCTGAGCAATGATGTAGACCAAAACAACTTGATTGACACACAAATAATCTATTATCTCAAATATATTTAGTCATGTAAGGTGACATTCAAACCGTTTCATATTTTATTTACATAATGCAGACCCCCTTGCCATGCTTACATATAGTTGCTATAGTTGCCATGCTTACAGCATTGTCTGTAAATTACAAAAACGTAATGTAAATTGTCTTCAGTTTCCCGAGTGGCATCCTATCACCTCTCCCAGTTCAATGTGTATGTTGATGACCAACATAACAAAACTAGACTCTGGGCCCAGATGCAAACACACAATGCTAAAATACCAAAGCCTTTAACCCAAATCTGTCAGAAATATGATCAATTTACACGCAGCAGTCAGGTGACAACAACAATAGTCACAGGCAGGTAAACATGGGTAAGACAGGCAGTATGTAAGACAGGCAGTATGTTAGACAGTTGTGTCTAACACACAAGAACAAGCAATAACCTAATCAAGCAGAGCCAGCTTTAACGTTTGTGAAGTCTGGGACAGAGTTGGCTAGTCTCAGCCTCTTTCGTCCATTAGCACTATATCTCGAGCAACTGTGCCGAACGTCTGATACATATACGTATGGACAGCCTCTTCCGTCCTTTAGCACTACGTCTCGAGCAACTGTGCCGAACGTCTGATACATATACGTATGGACAGCCTCTTCCGTCCTTTAGCACTACGTCACATGAGCAACTCTGCGCTGTCTGATGCATAGACCCCTCGACGACTTTCCGGAAGTGAGGAAGTCAATTTTCATTGGCTGTTTGTATTGTCACTTGTAAGGAAGAACACCAAGCTAGTGACGTTTTAGAGATCAGGGATGCTTTGAAAATGGCATGGTTCTGGTTTAGAAATGGAACAGCCTTCTGTTCTCGCCAGCTTCAGTTGAACGTCGCCACGAGAATCAGCCTGGCAAGCCAAAGAAATCCTTGCGACTGAATCTGAGTAACAATTGATCTGACCAGTCAGCGTCGTACTGACGGCTAGGGGCGTGGCTTAGGGGTGCCGCCAGCGTAAACGACGTGAGAACAACATTGACAGACAGATCCAATCAATCTAGACCTGCCTGGTTTCGATGGACGGCCCCCCATATGGACTTGCGTCTAGCAATCCATCTGGTATGTCAGGTTAAAGAAATGGAAAGACAACTGTTACTGCTTAAAATAAATGGATAGACTGACAGTTGTAGATAAAGCACTGTATTAGTAGCCTATTGTAGACTATTGCTCTCAGCTAAAAACATTTAGCTGAGATTATAGTCTAATTATTAATTATTAATGTCCTAATTATTGTTTTTAGAGCCACCCTGCTCGAGACCCAGTTAGGGTCGGCAAGCGTGATGAAATTAAAGACAAGCGTGCTACTAAATGGTGGTAGAGCTAGATGAGGCGATCAAAACAGTTGTAGCATGTGATGTAGCGCTGATGAAGAGGCTGAGACTAGAGACGGTCTCTTATGTGACGTAGTGCTGATGAAGAGGCTGAGACTAGAGACAGTCTCTTATGTGACGTAGTGCTGATGGAGAGAAGAGACTAGAGACAGTCTCCCAGGTAAAGTAGTGCTGATGGAGGAAAGAGGCCGAGCCTAACAAGAAACACAGCACAGCAGAATGGGAAGGAGCAGAAAGTGCGGGAAAAATTATCCCGATGTGACTGGTGGACGTCAACAGGGAGATATGGTTCACTGTTCACAGTCGTTTCTGGAGGGAAGGCTACAGTACCATATCCATTACATTCGGCTTGGGCTTGAGGGCGTTTTACGTGACATTTTTATTATTTTTAAAAGCAGCGTAGCCTCGCGGGAACGTCCAAAGCTCTCTCAGTTCAATTTGTTGTAACCGATTGCACCTCTTGCTCACTCTCACTAAATGACTGAACAGTAATGAAAAAGTCTAAAACGCCATTGAGAGTTTAACTTATCTAAGGGCTTATATAGGAGTAGGAGTTTGAAGTAAAAGCAATGTTAGGTCTGTATACACCTTATGAAACAACTAATGTACTATTAGAGTGTTATTAAGTGCTAACCTTATGAATAATGCCAACATTTGTTGTGTTATTTACTGCCCTTTGACAATTAGTATTATTTTGATAGTCCTTTTAAAGGATTGAAAGACTTCTTTCTCTGTTGATTAACTTTCGTATCATGTTCAAAAGATATATTCCTGGAAACATTTGCTTCTTCTATGCTTTTTATGTTTTCAGTTTCAAATATAAAAGTGTTCATGAATTGCTATTGAATGTAGTCCAAAATAAAAAGCTGAGATTATAGTCTGGAAATGCTGCTCACATCAGCATGTGCACAGCTGGCGGTCCAATCAGGGCGGGTTATTGAGATGACGCTGAAGTCGAGCATGATTCTAAATGGCGGTATTGCTAGATGAGGCGATCAAAACAGTCGTAGCAACACAGCCGATTGGTTAAACGCTGTCCAGCAGTTTCAAAATGAATCAGAATTCTTTGCCCAGTAGGAGGAAATGCCTGCCACTTCCCAGCAGAGCGTGGCCAGAAGTGAATATTTGGTCTGGTTACACCCGGCTTTAAGGCAACATCACTGTGACCCATGTGAGAGGTGTATGAAGGTTCTCCAGTATTGCCAACCCTCCGGATAATTCCTCTACGGAGTCAATCAAAGGAAGGATTCAAAGTCTATTTTGTGGCTGGGGAGTCAGACTGAGAGTCAATCCAGGTCATACACTTCTGACCTCTTTTTTTTTTTCTTTCTCTCTCTCTCTTCTATGTACGTGTTGAGATACTTCCACTTTTCACCTTATTTTTTTATGCTGCAGGGGCATTTGTGCGGAGATTTATGGAAGTACTGCCTTGAGAAAGCACTATAAATACATAAAATAATATAAATATGTAATATAACACATTTATTGATACATAGTACAGTTATTGTCTTTGGACAAAACTGTACCACGTCTGATACAGGCTTGCTGTTTGCATGTATTTTATGTATTAATATTATAAAAGGTTACAATACCGGACACAAAATGAACTCCTTGACCCCACCTTTGGGGTGCCTTGTATATCTTTAAAACGTCTGTAATTATATAGATCAATAGTATCGTAGTCAGAAATGTGTACTGATTATTACTAATTCTAATAATGATTTGCTAATAAAAATAATAATACTAATAAAATGAAAAAACGGAATTAAGGGACTTTATGTAGAAATTTCCAAGACAAATTAGGTTAGTTTCAGATTCACTGTAATAACAAAGAATGAGAACAGACCCACAGGAGACAGAAACAGGGTTGGATCTGCTTTGCGCTGCCTTACATTACCCCACACTGGTGATACACCCTTAAGATTGTGTCGACGGTGTCTTTAATAGCCTTGCAAGTAGTAAACACTGCTCTTACTTTGGGTTGCGAAATATATAGCAATTCCAGCTGGCAGGAAAATGTCAGGAAAATACATCTGGTGAAGATACATCATGTTTGGTATATATTCATATATTTGGTCTTGCTTATGGTGAGGATAAGACTATGTCGGAATAACTGTGTTTTATTAATGCCACAGAGACCTTTCTCAATATGCCACTATAGGTTTGTGATGAACCGGGGAAATTATTTCTCTGTCAAATGACATTTGCAGTTTAGCTTGTTTTTTTTTTCTTCATGTTCATATTTCCTTCATAGACTGCATTTTTCATTAGGAGTGAGATAAATCCAAACACATTGTTAATGCAACTTTGTCTTTATAGCAACATTAAATTGGGAGAAAATGCAATTTTGTTCTGCTTTTTCAACTTACCTTTATCATACAGAACCTGTCCAATTTTATGTTAGTCTTATACAGCCACATTTATGAAGCTGCAAAATCAATGCTAAATATTACCCAAAATCACATTTTAAGAGGGTTTTATAGTGCAGTGGATTTAAAAAATATCCAAAGGCATGCTTTGAGATACTGCAATTATTATTTTTGGAATGGAAGTTGTAAAACATTCTAAAGTCTAAAACAAGAATATTAATATCTACAGTAGCTGCAGAGCTTACGTATGTGTATATGTAATTATGTAGCTTTTTTCCTAGAAGTTGTCCCAATTTAGCACATCCTGTCAGTGTTTATAATACTTTTTGTCTTGCTATTATTCATTTATATAATATAAATGTACATGCTGTTTACTGTGTAAACTGTAGTTCAGAATGTAATATAGACATATCAATATTTTATATTTACTCTGTCTTTGTATAATGTAACTTCCATAATATTTCTCAAGTGATACAGCTACTAATATACAACACTTATCTACATACAACAATAAATGTTAGTATACATATTTTACACATTTACTATTTAACATTTTTATAAATCTATATATATATTGAAGTACGGCAAATTACTTTAACTTTAACTGTAAATATCTTAAATGTATAGTTGGCAGTGGGTATAGTGGGGTGATCAGAAAGTCACTGGTTCAACCCTATTTGTCTTTTGTCTGTGTTGTGGTGTCCCTTAGCAAGACACTTTAATCCAACCACTCCCAGTGGCTGTCCCTTAGCAAGACACCTTAACCCAACAACTCCTAGTGGTCGAATGGTGTCTATGGCTGTCCTTTAGCAAGACTCTTTAATCCAACCACTCCCAGTGGCTGTCCCTTAGCAAGACACTTTAATCCAACAACTACTAGTGGCTGTCCTTTAGCAAGACACCTTAACTGCCCAACCACTCCCAGTGTCTGTCCCTTAGCAATACACCTTAACTCAAACACTACTAGTGGCTGTTCCAAGACACCTTAACCTAATCGCTCCTAGTGGTCTATAATGGTCCCTATGGGTGAACATGAAGCGGCCACGTGTACAGCTCTTTGGGTGAGGTTGAAAAAGCACTATGTAAATGCAGTGTTGACTATTAGTCTTGCCTAGGATGGTTTTCAGTGTAATATCGATGTCATAATCTTGTCAAAATCTTGACACATGGTTAGTAAAATATTTGTTGTACAGTGTACCTCAGAAGATATATCATTATGATATTTTCCCACCTACCAACAATATTCTGTACAAAGTTTTTACTTTGAGTGTGATTTTGACTGATACGATGTTATTATTTTCCTCATGCCAGCAGCTCTCAAATTCCTCATTCTTTGATGTAAATTGAATATTAAATAAGTCACACATATGGCCACATAGCGTGTCTGCATTTCCTAAAGAGGAACCATGCATATAAAGGATTTCTTTGTCAATCTTTAAAAAAAATAATTTACAATCAAAGGGCAGTCTTCCGATGGATGCATGTAATTGGAGGAGAGAATGTTTGTTTCTTCCCGCCTTGGGGAATAGAGAAGAAACAGCCTGTTTGCCAATGTAAGGAGTCATTAAACATGCAATTAAATGGTGCGTTTTTTTACTTATGGGGAATCAGATCCTCTTTCGACTTTCCAAAACAATGTGAGCCACTTTTGCTGTAAGCTGAGGTGGAGTTCGTGCAGGGATTCACCAATGCACGCACAGACATGCATGCACAGACACGCACACACTACAAATATATACTGCTGAAGGAGGGATTTGAAAGTTGCACTAAGAGCTAGATAAAAAATAAGAGAAAAGAGCAAGACTTTGTAAATCAACACCCCGACGAACCCCACCTCTTCCTCTGCTCACCGCCTCTGGAGGAGCCCGTTGGCCTGCCATAGCGAAGCCCATTTACAAACCTGTTGTAGCCGTGATTGACATGCAAGATGGCCCAATCAGGGAGAAAAGGCATGGTCGGTCCAGAAAACTTCAAGGTAGCTGACAAAATGTAAATCGACTTATACGGAGGCAGGGGCAATCAACCAAAGCAGATATTCTCACAGAGCATTTCACTCATTGACAGCTGATGGATGTCTGTGACATTTCTAATGAATTACACTGCATTACAGGTGCTGTAGGTGGGACTTTAGTGCTGGCACGTGTTGGTAATTCAGTCACACAAACAACAAGTGTATATTGCACTGAATCCAGTATCTGAATTTCCGTCTGACGTTTGACGTCCAAAACACAGAATCCCTGATCTGCACCGACACTCTTATTTGTTTCACTGCTGCAGCTGATTGTGTCCATACTGTCCTCTGCAGTGTGGGCTGGCCGTCAGCGAGCAGACGCCCAGCCTCGGTGGAGACGTCGGTCTAAACAGCTCCAGTCTGAAGTGATTATGCGAGTGCGGTGTGAAAGATTCCTTCAGGGCCTGTGGGCAGCCCACATATTCTATGCTGACACTGGCAATGGCAGGGAAATAGAAGTGTGTGTGTGTGTGCGTGCGTGCGTGCGTGCGTGTGTGTGTGTGTGGGGGGGGGGGGGGGGGGGGGGGGGTTGTGGA